>RJWK010032206.1:0-23793 GCA_004363435.1 Platanista minor
CTGCCCCCAGCAGCCTAAGAGCAAGCCTACCCACAGCTGAAGTGTTTCTCTCCATCTTCAGATCTGAGTTGCGGGTGCTCCAGCTGTCTGTCTTTTCCCTGTATCTTCTGTAGAGTCTACCGGAGTATTGAATACCTAAATGAATAAAATAACTTGAAACACTTTTTTCCTCACAGTTACTGTTAATAGTAATACACAGATACATCTTCCTTGTAAAAGATTGAAATACTCCGTCTAGAAATATGCAGAATGAAATGTGAAATTTATGACACCAACCCCCTCCTCTTTTAGCTTCCACTCTTACAATGAAATGGCTTTCTCAATTTGATGTGCCTCTTTTATGTGTATTTATTATTTTGCGTTTTTTCCACTTAACTGTGTATCTTGGAATCTTTTTATGTCACTACGTACAAGTTTTCCCTTATTAATATTCTAGAAGGTGGGTGAAGTATATATAATTCATTCATCTAGCTTCCTATTGACTGACATTTAAGTGGCTTCATATATTTTGCTACAGTAAACATTCTTGTATGCTAATCATATATATGCAAGTATTTCTTTAGTCTTACTACAGGTAGAATTGTTCATACAGAAAGTCGTATGCATTTTAATTTGTAGTGGATCCTGACAAATTGCCCTCAAAATTTTTTTTGCCATTGTACACATGGGGCTGCCTGTCTCTGCATTAGTTGCCATTCTTATAAAAGTTTTGCCAGTATGAAATCATTTGCTTCACGTGCATTTCCTGATTGGAAGGCTGGGGGAGCCTTTCCCTGAATCTTTTTCATTCCTTTGAATTGTGTAGTTGGGGAGGGGCTGCCTTTTTTTTCTTACTGAATATTAATAGGACTTACTCATCTATTTTAGATATTCTTGGTGTATATTATACATGTAGCATATATTTTCTTTGTTGGTCATGTTTTTTTTCAACTGCATTTATAGCATCTGCTTTGTCAAATTTGTCAGCCATTATATGTCTAGTTTCTTTCGGGTTTTGTAACTTGTTTTGAAACACTCTTCCTACCCAACTATTTATAAAACATAATTTTCTATACTTTCTTTTAAATGGTTTATTTAGAATTTAAAATTTTTTATTTAAAATTTTTTCTTATTCTCATCTCTAATATTGTATAATTTCCTCATGTACTGCCAGGGAGCGTAAATCTGAAGATTTTATTGTACTGTGTGTCTGAGATGTATTGTCAGTTCCATCTCCTTTTTAAGCTGCCTTCATTTCCTTGGCAGAAGGTTTAAGGATTTCTGAAAATGTAAAGAGCTTTTCTATGAAGATTATCATTTAGATATGCAAATAACTCCTTTTTAAATGTGGTTTTTAACCATGCTTAGAGCTAGCACAGAAGCAGTAGGTGGATCATGCTCTGATCAAGGAGGGATGATGATAGAAAATAATGTCAATTTCATTTAGATTCAGATCTTAACAAATAATAGTTATAAAAAACAAATGCTAAGAAAATCATTAGCCTTGGGAATTTAAATTGATAAAACCAGTAATGAGAAAAGGACAGCCCTAGAGTTTTTGATGCTGTCATTTCTTGTAGAAGAGAAAGAATTCTGTTTAAGCTAAGAAGAATTGAACCTTGAGAATGAAAGAAGAGAACCTCTCTTCATCAAAGTGTTAAAGTGTGTCTTTGCATCATGCAAAAGCCCGAGGTCTGCTGTGGGCAGAAGTAAAGACATCAGATCTGGAACAGAACTTCTTATTGGGAGAGCAGCTATAGGCTTGAAGTATTGATATATGGGACTTTGGAGTCGTGACTAAGCTAGAGAATTACTGGGATATAACATTGGTATACTTTCATTCATGATGTTTTGCAGCCTTTTATAAAATGATGGAGAGATCAATGGCATAATTTTGGTGGAATTGTCCTGAAAAGAACCTTGCTTTTAACAAAATGGGGTAGATGTGGGTGTGGCTGTGCCTCAGAGATGTTCAGTTTCTTCCTCTACATCCGTGGTCCCACAGAAACAGGGCACACAGACCAATGGGTGAACTGGAAATGGACATCAGCTGTACCTCTGTGCTCATGGGAACATGATGCTTTTGTGGGAATATTTGGGAAGAGTTTTCAACCAAAACAGGAGCAGGGACTCCCATCTCTTATCCAGTGCACCTCCAACCTCCTGTACCAGTGATGTTGGCTGAGACCACTGTGGGTGAAGGTCCTGTCAAGTGGGCAGGGCTGTTGTTACTGGGATGAGGCCAAGGGGCCCCAGGTGATGAGGGGTGAGGCTCATGGGGGGCCTGAGGGGTGATGATGGCAGCAGGTCTGACCCCCTCTCACCCAGCTCCCTGGTCACAGCTGGACATTGTCTTTCAGTTTTCAGGAGCTAGTCTTCTCACTGATCCCAACTATTTCTTCCAGCCAGTTTTCCTTCTTCTGTAATGAAAGAAATCTTACAGCTTTTCCCCTGTTGTTTTCACTGTATTGTATTACAGAGCTATTTCCCAGCAATAGCAGGGAAATTGCCTAGATCCCCTTTTTCCTTTTCCTCTCACCTTTTTTTTCCCATAAAACTCCACCACTTCATCTTTTCTTTTCCCTCCCTCCTTTCCCTTCCCCGCTTCCTCCTTCCATTCTTCTGTTCCTTCCTTTCTTCTTTTTCTCTCTCTCTTTTTTTAGATAGAGCCTTTTGCCAAGTGTTTCCCAGTCTTCTTCTAAAATTCACACCTGACCTTTATTAATAAATGCAGAAGTCTCATCCTTATCCTAAATTCTGACCTCCTTGGAAACCATCCTGAGTACCCTTCTTCCACTCTCTACAATCACTGATGTGCAGAGTGTGAATTACATCTTTTGTGTATCCTTACTACTGAAGATTTGGCCAAGCCTCAGGTTTTCCTTTTTGTTACCTTATTTTTTAAAAGTTAGTACTTTGTTTTCCGAGTGTGAAATTATAATATTGAACATGCTTTTGCAAACTGCATCTTCTCCCCACCCCCTGCACTTAGTAGCTCTGTGATCCCAGGCAAATGTTTAACCTTCAAGTGCCTCGGGTCCTTCTGTGAGTGGCATGATCCTATTATGGTTGTGTGAGGATGTCATGCCGTCTGTGTTACATGCATGTAGGTGAAAACAGTACCTGGCACATAGCAAGCGCTCCGTGAGTGTTTGCTATTATTATTACCCTCTTTCAGGGAGATAGGTAAGCTTAGGCTTTTCGGTAGTGGAGGTCAAGGCTCTGAAACAGACAATTGGAAAGGGAGAGAAAGTGAAGGCTACTTTAAACTTTTGCAGAAGTTGATATAATTGTCACTTACAGTGTATTCAGAGTAGAGTTAGAAATCATACTTGAATGTTTCAAAGCACATTCAAAGCCACTGTCAACATGGCATTGTCTCTTCCCTCGGCATGATCAAATTGGCTGATTCCCTGTTGCCAAAAATAAGTAGTGATCATTTCCTGTTTGTTGTTTGTGGAGTTACTGTTTGTACAGTTTCTGTTCGGACAGGTCTGTTTGTCGAAAGTCTTAGGCAAACAGAGTTGTGCTGGGGACACTTGGTCTGGTGTTTCTTTAGAGGAAGGATTCTCATTTCCTGACATTTTTCTTCATGCTCGAAAGTGAAGTCCTTATAAGCTGGAGACTCCTTGTTTTTCCTGCATTATTAGATTGGGGGCTCTGTTATTTGATGACATAGAAAAGTTCCGTTATTTGATGACATAGAAGAGAAGTGGGTTTTAGGATCAGATTTCAGATCCCACTTAGGCTGTGAAATCTCAGGCTAGTTTCTTAATCTCCCCAAACCTTGTTTGTTACATCTTGAAAATGAAGATGTACCATCTAGCTCAAAGAATCGTTATGAGATTCATGTGGAAATGTGTGAAGGTGCAGAAGGAAATACCTGATAGTGTAGTGGTGTTTCCCCTGAAGGAGGTGTGACTAGCCTATAAAGTTGGGCTTCCTAAACCACCTTCATAGCACACATATCAGGGATGAGTGAAACTAGTTGAGCTGGTTGTTGTTTTGTTTTTTTATCCCAGGGGAATCCTGCCTGGGGTGTTGGAGGAGGGAATGTGATGAGCTGGTGCAGCAGTGAAATCTAACATCCGATTGGTTTGCCTCGTTGCAAAAAAGTTAGGCAATCAAAACTCTCTTTTTAAGGGACTTCATTTGAACAGCTTTAAGCGTCAAAGGAGAAAGAGATGATTTAGTTTCTTTTTAGTAAGTGTTGTCTGCGTCCCCTGCAAAATAGTGGCAGAGGCTGGCTTTGCTCATGTTTGTTTAAAAAGGGGAGTGGACTGGTTGTCAGCTTGTGAGTGGGAGTGTCTAGTCAGTGTTTTCCTTTCTACCCAGAAACTTACCAGGACTCTGACATATGAGCTTTGGTATGGAAAGTTTAGGGAGCTGCTGGACCGATTTCCCACGCAAGGATGGGGCAGGTCCTGAAAGATGATGGCGACTGGAACGCGAGGCTGGTGGGGCTGATGTGCTGCATGGGTCAGTAGCCTACCCGTTATCTCACTTTCATGCTGCAGGATTGGAGAGGGAAGTTGCAGGACCTGAGTGGGTTCGCACAGCGGAGCTTTAGCAGACTGTGGGGCACCTTCTGGAAATCTGGACAGGCTCCCGTGACAACTCCTGAGGCTCCCTGGACAGAACTTCCCCTTGTTGTTGGGGCATAGGATATGTGTTGAAATAATCTTAATAGTTATTTTGTGTGTGATATGAAGTGGGTTTAGCTTTGATTGGATTTTACTGAAGACCAGTCAGTGTAAGTTGTAATAATTGGTGCTCTTTTTGTACTTTTTTGTTTTTTTCAAATTCTGTTATTGTTTGAATTCTGTGTCCTTATAGAATGTTCAACCATGTTGTACTTTACGAGTTGATCGGAAATGTATATTTTCATTTAAAATGTACTCTCTAAATGAAATAATTTTCCAGTAGAGGGATGTTATAAAACTTCATTCAGAAAAATAGATGGATAGTCTGTAAAACCAGTAGGATCAGTTAAAAACTTAGGAGTGATTTTTCCTTTTTGTTGTCTTAGCAGCGTTGCCCTAAATATAAATCTCAGCGTTAGACTGAAATAAAGAACCATTACGAGACTTGGAAAATTAGATGGTGTCATCAGGAATACTCCCTTTTGAAATAATGTGTATGGAAAGCAGTAAGTCACAGTCTCCCCAGACTTAAAGTATTCCCGGATTGTAAGTTGCTTTCCTGAAGAAAGTTGAGCCCCTAATGTCCACATTAACTCTTTCCTCATTCTTGTAGCATCGTGGGAAACTTCACGTGTTAAAGAACCTCCCTTGGCATACTTGAAGGGGAATCATCTAGGTTTATTGAAGTTTAAAAGAAAAGATTAGGTTGTTACTGTTAGAAAACAGTATCAGAATCTATGAATCACGTGTTATTTAGTTCACTTTAGTCTTTGTACCTTAGCCAGTACTTTAGCTGTGGATCATAATCCCGAGGCATTACCTCAGTATTAACCTGCTAAATGTTTAGCTCCCACCTTACATTTTCAGCAGTGCTTTTGAAAACCTGCTAGCAACAACCACAACAAAACCTCAGTGATCAAAAAAACCATCTTATGGTTGTATAATTAAGTGAGTTTCTCATTGTTTGATCCTTCGATTGAATCAGCTTTCTTGATCTATCACGTGGCTAAAAAATTAACCATTAAGAGATTAGTTTTTACGAACGTGTGTTCTATTCTTCGTGTTCCTTAAAATATAGGACCGGTTTTTATTCATTTAGAAAGAAGTAAATATATATATATATATATATATATATATATATATATATATATTTTAAAAGGACAAATCAGAATTTAATAACCATCAAATATTAGTTAGATTGCTTCTAATTTTTCCATCATAAATTATGCAATTAACATATCAATGCATATGGCTTTTCACAACCCAGAGATACATTTTATTTTTGTAAATTTATTTTTTAATTGAAGCATAGTTGATTTACAATGTGTTAATTTCTGCTGTACAGCAGAGTGATTCAGTTATACATATATATATTCTTTTTTTTAAATAAATATATTTTATTAACCATTACGTACCAAGAGGAGTTTGTGTAATACACATCATATGTTAAATTTAATGGGACAGAGTGAGTTTGTTAGAGTTCATATTTTTTTTTTTTGTTTTTTTTGTTTTTTGTTTTTGCGGTACATGGGCCTCTCACTGTTGTGGCCTCTCTCGTTGCGGAGCACAGGCTCCGGACGCGCAGGCTCAGCGGCCATGGCTCACGGGCCCAGCCGCTCCGCGGCATGTGGGATCTTCCCGGACCGGGGCATGAACCCGTGTCCCCTGCATCAGCAGGCAGACTCTCAACCACTGCGCCACCAGGGAAGCCCCTAGAGTTCATATTATTATGCGATGATTCAATAAATTAAAAAAATTTTGGTAGATAGTTATAGGAATGCTTTTCATCTCATATTTCATAACTTGATATGGAAGTTGTCTATTCTTGAACAAGGATTTTTAATAGTACATTTTGTTTTTTACTTGACAATTTAACGTTAGGGTCCTAGGTTATTAATTGGATGGTATTAATGTGGATATTGCCTAGGAAGTACTCTTTTTTTTCCCCTCACTCTGTTTTCTTTGCTGGAGGTCAGAAAAGCAGTGCCAAAATGTGATAGGAGCCCTAGACTTTGTTGAGGAGGTTCCCTTGTTTGCACTCGCTTGTCCAAAGTCCACAGCCGTCAGGAGGGCCTGGCTCCCCAGCACTGTCCGTGACTGGGGTGTGCTCAGAACTTCCTTTTGAAAGGAAAGGTGGCAGGATCTTGGGGTAGTGGAAGCAGTTCTGGGGGCAATCATGACACTTGAGTTCTAACTAAGCCTCTTTCAGTCTGAAATTATGAGATCAGGGTTTCTTTTGAATTAATTTATTTTTATCAAATTATAGTTGATTTACAGTGTTGGGTAATCACAACACAGTTTTTTATATGTAAAGCTGAATCACTGTGCTGCACACCTGAAAGAAGCTGAATCACTGTGCTGTACACGTAAAACTAGTACAACATTGTAAATGTATTGGGTTGGACAAAAGTTCGTTCAGGTTTTTCCATAACATCCTACGGAAAACCTGAACGAACTTTTTGGCCAACCCAATGTTATATCTACTCTTTTGCAGATCCTTTCCCACATAGGTTATTACAGAATATTGAGTAGAGATACAGTAGGTCCTTGTTGTTTATCTATTTTATATAAAGTAGTGTGTATATATTACTCCCCAATTCCTAATTTATCTCGACCCCCCAACCTTTCCCCTTTGGTAACCATAAGTTTGTTTTCTGTGTCTGTGAGTTTATGTCTGTTATGTAAATAAGTTCATTTGTATCATTTTTTTAGATTCCACATAAAAGCTATATATGATATTTGTCCTTCTCTGTCTGACTTACTGTACTTAATATGATAATCTCTAGGTCCATCCATGTGGCTGCAAATGGCATTATTTCATTCTTTTTTATGGCTGAGTAATATTCATTGTGTATGTGTATCACATCTTCTTTATCCATTCATCTGTCAATAGACACTTAGGTTGCTTCCATGTTGGCTACTGTAAACAGTGGTGCTATGAACATAGGGGCGCATGTATCTTTTTCAATTATGGTATTCTCTGGATATATGTCCGGGAGTGGGATTGCTGGATCATATGGTAGCTCTATTTTTAGTTTTTTAAGGAACCTCCATACTGTTCTGCATAGTGGCTGCACCAGTTTAAATTCCCTAATTATTAGGGAAATGCAAATCAAAACTACAGTGAGGTATCATCTCACACCAGTCAGAACGGCCATCATCAAAAAGTCTACAAATAATAAATGCTGGAGAGGGTGTGGAGGGGTTCTTTTTGATGGAGAATTCTGCACCACCAGGGCTGGCTTCTGTCTTGCTAATCAATCTCCTTGCCCTCCTTCCAGCCCCACTTGCCTGCCCTGGACAGGGGTGGGCTTTCTCTCCTTTGTACTGCTTGCGTGGTGAGTGCCACATCCTTTGCTTAGGTGGTGTGCTTGTTACACTGCCTTCCTGTCAGGTGCCCTCTCTAGGTGACAGCTCCAGAGAACAAGGGCCAGTGCTCTCTATCTGTCCAGTCTGGGGGGCCCAGCACTACACAGCACTGGGCTCCTCCAAGGATCTGATGGATGCTGGGATGAGTGAGGGAGGGAAGCTGGGACTAGTAGATTGCTTCTCTTTCTTTGTTCTTGCCTTACGTACTAATTATTTAGGTTCTGACCTCTTTAGGAATAGCACGGCTGAGAGACATTTACGACATCATTATTACTTTCAAGAGATACAGTAATATATACCACTGTGTCTAAGTATATAAGGAATTATATACCTTGTTATCCTGAGTAGGATTGTCCTTGGGAAACATAATTAATTCACATCATGGGCATTTGTTTGTTGAGTCCATAGAAGCATCATGGCATCTACTGTGGGTAGACAAAGATGACTGAGGTCGAGATCATGCCCCAGAGGGACCAACAGGGGAATTCGTAAATATTTTGTGGATGATAATGTTGGTTAACAATTATTGATAAAATTGGTCTTGGTGGAGTAGTTATATACAAAGTGCCTGGGGATTTTATGTTGGGGATCAGGCAAGTTTAATAATTTCAGCATAAGTTCTGAGCATTTATATTCAGATTTAGCAAACTTCTGTCTTCTTGGTCAGCTTTTCCAATTTTTTAATACCCAAAGTGAAGTCAAGAATGAGACTAGAGGGGCTTCCCTGGTGGCGCAGTGGTTGAGAGTCCGCCTGCTGATGCAGGGGACATGGTTTCGTGCCCCTGTCCGGGAAGATCCCACATGCTGCGGAGAGGTTGGGCCCGTGAGCCATGGCTGCTGAGCTTGCGCATCCGGAGCCTGTGCTCCACAACGGGAGAGGCCACAACAGTGAGAGGCCCGCGTACCAAAAAAAAAAAAGAGAATGAGACTAGAGGTTTGGGCACTGAAAAGGAATGTGTTATTGGCGGTACCAAATGCAAGGCCCTATTTAGGTGCCTTTTGGGTTCTCCCTGATGGTGATGGAAAGTGGGAAGGGTTTCAAGGGGATACTTTGGAGAAGAAATGCTTGTGAAATACAAGGGAAATTACAGGGTCCCTCCCCTGCCCTTTCATGTTGGCATTAAAGGGTAGGAGAGCTCTAAGTAATATGCCATCTCTGGGTAGCTTTGCAAAGAATCGAATCTGAACAAACCTTTGGATTGCTTTGCTAAAATTTATTTATCCATTTTTTAAAATCATTGAACATTTATGTTTTTTCCTAAACTCTTATTTTGAAATAATAACACTGATTTATATTCTCCTAGATACATTTTGTGCACAACCATGATGATAGTTTTAAGATAAATTTTAAAAGTGGACTTACTGGGAAAGGGTATTAAATACAATAATACCCTTTATTATTATAAAGGGTATAAAATATAATTAAATATATTTTTAAGGCTTTTGATATTTATTGGCAAATTGTTGTAGAGTAGCACTGTCTAGTAGAAATTTTTGGACAGTGGGAATATTCTGTATCCGTACCCTGTCCAGCATTAGTTAGTGCACACTTGAATTGTGACTGGTGTTACCAAGGAGCTGAATTGTTAATTTAATTTAATTTAATTTTATTATTATTATTATTTTTTGCGGTACGCGGGCCTCTCACTGTTGAGGCCTCTCCTGTTGCGGAGCACAGGCTCCGGACGCGCAGGCTCAGCGGCCATGGCTCACGGGCGCAGCCGCTCTGCGGCATGTGGGATCTTCCCGGACAGGGGCACGAACCCGTGTCCCCTACATTGGCAGGCAGACTCTCAACCACTGTGCCACCGGGGAAGCCCCTGTTAATTTTATTTTATTTTGATTAATTTTGGTTTGAAGTTAAATAGCCACATCTTTGACTAAGGGCTGCAGTATTGACAGTGCAGGTCTAGGAGATTTCAAACAAATTACATTTCCACTAGCCATATATATATATGCACATGCATATCCACAGATATATATAAATATATCTGTTCCCTGTGCCCTCATCAACATGAATTTTTTTTCATAAAATCTTCACAACTTGATAGGTGAAAAAGCTTATTTTTATTCTATATTATTATTTGTTAGTGAGGTTGAGTGCCTGTGGGCATTTACTTTTCTTCATTTTTAAAATTAATTTCATTTCATAAATTTTTAATCATTTTCATTGTCTGCTTTTGCCCAGTTATACATTGATGTTCATCTTATTCTTTATTTTTATTTTGTATTAATATTAGTAATCTGTGTCTCATTTTACAGATATTTTTCCCAATTGACATATTTAAGTATTTTTGTTTATGTTTAAATTAGTGTAAAGCACGTAAATACTTTTCATGAATAGGATAAGCATTTTCTTTTTTTCTTCTCTTTAAAAATTTTTTTGGAGTATAGTTGATTCACAATATTGTGTTAGTTTCAGGTGTACAGCAAAGTGATTCAGTTATACATATATTCATTTTTTCTCAGATTCTTTTTCCACATAGGTTATTACAGAATATTGAGTAGAGTTCCCTCTGCTATATAGTAGGTCCTTGCTGGTTATCTGTCTTATATATAGTAGTGTGTGTGTGTTAATCCCAAGCTCCTGATTTATCACCTCCCCCACCCATGTTTCCCTTTTGGTAACCATAAATTTGTTTTCAAGATGTGTAAGTTTCTTTCTGTTTTGTAAATAAGTTCATTTATATATTTAAAAAAATGAGATTCCACATAAGAGTGATATCATATCATATTTGTCTTTCTCTGACTTACTTCACTTAGTATGATAATCTCTAGGTCCATCCATGTTGCTGCAAATGGCATTATTTTTTATGGCCGAGTAGTACTGCCTTGTATGTATGTACAATGTTTTCTTTATGCATTCTTCTGTTGATGGACATTTAGGTTGTTTCCATGTCTTGGCTACTGTAAATAGTGCTGCAATGAACATTGGGGTGTGTGTGTCATTTCAAATTATGCTTTTCTTCGGACATATGCCCAGAAGTGGGATTGCTGGATCATAGCATTTTCAAAGAAACTTTCGTTCCATTTAAAGTAGTTTATGGGGCTCAGGGATGAAGAATGAGAAGAGAAAGAGATGAAGAGAGCGATGCCTGTTTGCCCCTAGGGAAAGGGTGGAGATACGGGCCAGGGGTGGGAAAAGAAAGAGAACCACGGGGAGCCGGCCCCAGATGTAGAGAGGAGGGAGGAGGACACAGGAGAGTGGGGTTTGCTGCCTGGGAGCAGGACGGGGAGGGAGTGTGGCTTCCAGCATCCTCTCTAGATGTTGGAGATTAAGATTGTCTTTGAAATAATAACTTGATGAACCGGCACGTTCCAGTGCTCTTCCTCCTACATCCTAAGACCTCCCCTCACCCTTCTCTGCACTGTGTCTCTAGTAACCAGGACAGTATCACTCTCTATGGCAAGGACCTAGTGGGGAGTTCTGTTGTTACCAGATCATTCAACACAGGGAATCTAGGAGAAAAGCAGCATGGTTCATGATTAAACCAGTGTCCACTTCCAGCCAGAGGACCTGAATTCAGTCCTTCCTTTTATCACAGCTTTAAGCCTTTTTCTGAATAATCATCGACAAGTCCTTTGACCTCTCGACATCCTGGTTTCCTCTTATGTGAGCTGGGAGTTACACTGCCTCCCTTCCCTCTTGTGGCCGTGAAGACCAGCTGGGATGTAATCTGTGGTCAGGTGCTTTGGGAAGTTCATGCAGGGGCTCAGTGGAGGCTGGTGGTGGCGGTGGAGGTGAGAGGACTTCCTGGTGGTGGCGGCGGTGGGGATGATGCAGCAGAGCGTGTGGAGGGCAGTGCTGGCAAACGCCACACTGGGAAGAGGCCAATCTTTCTCACAGGTAGTCTCAAGTTGCCAAAACTTACAAGAAAATTCAAGTGCACCAAACAGTGCTTTTTGAACACTTTGCTACTCTTCTTTATTTGCATAGTGATAATGAAAGTCTCCTATTCATAGATTTTTACCAACCTTCTTTTATATCTTTTTTCCCCCTTCCAGATGAACGGGACAAAGTTCAGAAGAAAACATTCACAAAATGGATAAATCAGCATCTCATGAAGGTCAGTGTATATTTCTTTTGCATCTTGGAATTGTTTTGCAGGTTTTAATTTATTGTGCAGTACTTGGTTGTATGGCTGTGAAGCACAGCTTTTCAGTATCAGGTGGGAAGTTTCAGTTCTAGAGCATTTCACATGCATTTCAGGCATCTGTTATTATTTGGTATATGGCCTGTGGGTCATGATGGGGGTGATAGATGAGTGCCCAGTGATTGCAGTGTCTTCTGTGACATGAGTAAAACCTCTTATTATTGGACATTAAAAAATCTCAGCAGGTTAAGAAATATGTAAATATTTACATGTTACGGCATCGAAAAACTGCAATTCTCAGTAATGTTTTTTCCTCTCAAGATTCCAAGCAAGTTCTGGCATCAGATTTATGCAGATGGCAGAGAGTTAGGTGGGACTAAAGATGGTTTATTTAAAAAAAAAAAAAGGGACTACCCTGGTGATCCAGTGGTTGAGACTTCACCTTCCATTGCAGGGGGCGGTGGGTTCGATTCCTGGTCAGGGAGCTAAGATCCCACATGCCTTGCTGCCAAAAAACCAAAACATAAAACAGAAGCAATATTGTAACAAATTCAATAAAACACTTTAAAAATGGTCCACATCAAAAAAAAAATCTTTAAAAAAAGATAAAAAGGACGGATTACAGACAGAAGTCTAGACAAATCAGTTTATCTCTTGTATTTAGTATGACCCGGAGATTGGTGCTTATGTGTATGTTTCTCTGTGAAGCAGTTAATAGTTGTGGTTCTTAAATTAATATTTATTTGTGTGCCATGGGTCACTTTGAGAATCTGATGTAAGCTCTTCCAAAAAAATACACATGTGCACAACGTTTGCATACAATTTCATGGAGTTATTGCATCCCAATTCCAGTAGAATTACTGGATCGGTGGGACCCAATAACTCCGTAAATCTCAGCTAAAGAGCCCATGGGATTTCACAATTAACTCTTAGTCAGTTTCTTCCCCTTTTATGGACAGTCCTGAAGTCGGAGAGAAGGTAATATTTTAAATCTGTTGTTTGGGACTTGGAAAGAGTTTTCTCGCATAGAAACATTATGTTAATGTGGTTATATTCCTAAGCTATCCTGCAGATCCTATTCAAGCCATCACGTAACCTAGGGGGATGGTGCCAGTACTGTAATAGCATTTAATAACCTTCTCTAAAAGCGATTCTTATTTCAGGGAGCATATCAGATTACCTGAGAGAAGTTTTAGTCCCCTCTCTCTCATCACCCATGGACAGAATCCTTTTCCCAAATCTGTTACGTCCTTCTGGGGGGCCATGTCATTCACCCCCCAACTGAGACTCACTTCTGTAAGGATTTCTGTTACTAATCCTCTGATGCGTTGGCTGGAGATAAAAGGTGGAGACCCTCTGCTTTATGATGCTCTCGTGAGGCAGTGTCTTGTGAATTCTGAGGAAGGTATCACACCAGTAGTTTACCTGCCCTCCCCCCAGTCTTTTGTGTCATCCTTTGGGTCCCATGCACACCGTGTCAGCAGGACTCTGCTACAGGCTAGGGCAGAGGTGGGCTGATGTGAGGGTTGCATTGTGGAACGTTGAAGTTGAAGGCTGTGACAAGACTTCCCCATCTCTGAGCTGAGTCCAGGGGGAGCGAGGTTTTGGATGAAGAGATGCCCCTTTGGTGGCTGTGGCCATCTGGGGGTGGCACGTTGGGGACACAGAGGGCTTCTCCTTGTCTTCGGGACTGTAAGTCACAGCGTTGGCAGTGGAGGGTAGAAACCCATGAGGATGACTCCTGTGGCAACACAGCACTGGCACGAGACGGATGTTCCTTGGGGACCTACTGGGTACTGGGCGTGTTGGGCTGGGCCACTCACCTTATGAGTAGCTTGTAAATTGGATGAATGCGTGTAAGGAAACTGCTTTTGCTCAAAATTCAAAACACTAGTTGAGCTTTTTGAGGACAAGTCTGCATTATCCACTCCTAGGGCGCATCATGGGGCCTGGCAAGAGTGTTCTCACCATGTGTAACGCCCATGGCAAGTTGTGTTTTGTTTTTTTTTGCGGTACACAGGCCTCTCACTGTTGTGGCCTCTCCCGTTGTGGAGCGCAGGCTCCGGACGCGCAGGCTCAGCGGCCATGGCTCACGGGCCCAGCCGCGCTGCGGCATGTGGGATCTTCCCGGACCGGGGCGTGAACCTGTGTTCCCTGCATCAGCAGGCGGACTCTCAACCACTGCGCCACCAGGGAAGCCCCTATGGCAAGTTTTAAATCACTTAATCCTCCAACAACCCTCCAAGGTGGTTTAATTTAGTGGTTAGGCCCAAAAGCCGGCACAGTCAGACAGCAAGTGTTCAAATGCTGATTTACTTGGAGTATGTGACCTCTTTTTTTGATAAAATGACACATCTAGAAGATTCTAGGCTTACCTCTGCTGCAACCCAGTAAGAATTAGGAAAATAAGTATTTTATGCACAACAGCCATTAGACAGATGCCAGTTTAGCTAATTAGGGTTATAATCAAATTTGCTTATTTGTTTCTTGAAGTAGGGCAGAATTTAAAATTTACTCTTATTGAAAAATTGTGCGCTGAAATTTCTGACCCAAAACTCACATATGTGAGAACATAGTTTTTTTTCTTAATTTTTTTTTTTTAACATTTATTCTTTTATGTCTGGAAGCTAGAGCATTGCCCTCAAGTAAAGAAAAATCATCAGATGTCCCTAAACGTTTTGGGGCACCAGGCTCTTCAGGTTTGTATTGTGAGTTGACCAGAGAAAGTCCAGATTTCGTGTCATCTTTTCCATGTTCCACCCACGTGATGATAAGAGGAATGTAGGATACTGCTGCTGTTGGGGGGCATTTGGTTGTAACCCAATTAGTAGGAAATATAAAGTAAGTAAATGGATTTTAGATTAAAAATCTCTATATTAGAAAGAAGTATTTCTTCTGTATTGATCTTCTTATATTATTCCCTTGAAATATTGAACATATTCAGGGAGAAACAGGGACAGGAGAGAAGCAGATCTCTTACCTTTCTTGCCTTACCTTATTCCCTTGCAATGAATGAAAGTATGTTATTTGAAGAGTTTTTCATAAAATTAGATTATGTTATATAAATGTTAAGGGAAAGGGTGACCATGAGGAACGAGTCAGCAAAATGAAGGAATAATTGATGGGTAAAGAGAGAAAAAAAGTGGGAATAAAATCATTTAGATAATATTCGAGTAATTTTATGTGTGTACTCACTGTTTTGTCATTTTAACTGTAGACCTTCCCCTTAAACAATGGGGAAGGGAGGGGGAAAGGGAGTTAGAAGAGAAAAGAGAGAAGAAGGGGTGGAGGAGGTTAAAGGGGGAAAAGAGGGGAAGCATGCCTACCTTGTGCCCTGGGCTGCCCCCCATAGCACGGGAGTTGTATGCTGGGACCAAGTTCTAGAGACTCTGCCCTGGGCTTATTAGCTGCCTGGGCTGTTGACGCAGGCCAGAGTGTGCTCCCCATCTTTTGAAATAATTCTTAAAAATTTTGCCCTTTCTAAGTGATTATTTTATGTGTTTATTGTAGTTTAATATTATGTAATTATTTTACCCTAGTTGTGGCTCCAAGGAGATCTGTTGTTAGTAGTTCTGCTCCTTTGGGCAGTGAGGTAATTGAGAGCTTAGTCCCAGAACGGACCTTCTTCACTGGATTTTCCTTTTCATTTGATAAATAGTATATTTTGTCTTTGAAAGAAGACTCTCCTACAAGGTTGTCAGTCTGTGACATGTAAGGCAAAGATGGAAGGTAGACAGCTCTGCACTTTATTATTGGTGTGACTGTAACCTTCTTCGCTCTCATCTGTAAATAGTGGGTTAGTGTGAGGATTTGATGAGATCGTCCATCTAAGCATAAAGTATGGTGCTTGGCAGATTGTCAGCACTCAGTCAGTGAGAGCTGGTGGAAGAATGGGCTGATATGGATGGCTGCAAACCAAGTAGTAAAGCAGGGGTGGGATGCCTCTCATGCCCTGCTACCTTCCTTATCCAAATCTCTTCTTTACCTCAAGTACTTTCCCTCTTAGTACATTTGTTTTAGAAAAAACTAGGGTTTGGGGGTCAGAATCTATGGGGGAGATAGATTGGCCGCCTTGCCTTGGAGTCCTGCTGGGTCACTTGAGCTGCACCCTCTCTACACACCCCTCCCTTGTGGTCTGTGGGTTGATCTTGGGGGCCCAAAGGCCTGTTTTCCTCTTCTCCCACACACTCCCCTCACAGAAAGGGTGTCTGTGAAGACTCAGCACACTCCTGGTCCTCGGTTGTACCTTCACTTGGATTCGCGCTTGGAGGATAGCTTTTTGAATTGTCCAGTTTGCTTCCCTGATTTAAGAGAAGGGGCACCCACCACAGCCCCTCCTGGTCTAGCTGCATCAGAAGCCACATAGCAAGAGCAGGACTTGGCTGGGGGCCCAGGTCAGCCTTGGGCTCCTTGGTGCACTGAGACGTTTTGCAGATGCCAGCGGGTTCCCCTTGGCTGTTAGACTGTTTACTTTTCTCCACCTTAAACTTGCACATATTTGCTAGTTAATCCCCGTGATTTAGGAAGTTAGGATTTATGCAGCAGTAAACTAGCGTATACCCAGTGCCCAGGGGATGCTTCTAGCAAGGTCAATTTTTAAAAGTTTATGTGACTGAGAAAAGTAAATATCGTGGAGCTTTTAGATGATTGCTTAAGTTACTATTATATCCATATGTGTAAACACTGTTTCATTAAAATACTTGGTTAGGATTTTTTTTTTTTTTTTTTTTTTTTTGCGGTACGCGGGCCTCTCACTGTCGTGGCCTATCCCGCCGCGGAGCACAGGCTCCAGACGCGCAGGCCCAGGAGCCACGGCTCACGGGCCCAGCCACTCCGCGGCATGTGGGATCTTCCCGGACCGGGGCATGAACCCACGTCCCCTGCATCAGCAGGCGGACTCTCAACCACTGCGCCACCAGGGAAGCCCAGGATTTTTTAATATAGCTTTTTCTCCAGGAAAAAATTAATATAGACTTATAATTATCAGAGCTAAAATTACATTTGTTTAAACAGTTTGCTTAATTAAAACTCATGTTTGTTGGTGAGCAGACGTCTTTGGCTTTTTTCCAGATGTATCTAAATTTTAGTGCTGTGGTATTTCAGTTGTATGACTAAGCCTGTCCTTATTTAAACTGATTGTTCTGGCAAGAATGTTTTCCTTTTGATTCATCATTCTGCAAAATATATTTAAGGATGAAGCCCAGTTAACACATTCACATCTGCTGCCTCTACAAGATTCTTCACATGCTGAATATATTGGATTGTTTACCTTGCAAGTTATGATCTCTAGGTAAACTATGGTTGTCAGAAACAATTATATATTATTCTTTAGCATAATTTAAATTATAGTACTAAAACATGAGCTGGTTGTTATTGAAAATACCTGTGACTTCAGTTAGCTAAATTTTACCCAGAGAGTCGTTTTAAAATATAAAATTGTTGGCCTTCTTCTATTGTTTACAGTATTTATTTATGCCCATTCTACCCATGGCACTTTATAAACTTGAGGGTCTTAGGTCACTATTTAATTTTTGTTATTCCTGATCACATTCAGTTCTGTCTTGCTGTCTAGAAATTTATGAGTATATGTAACAGATGGCACCCAAATCTAAGTACCAGTGATGTAGCTTTTGCCTTGCTCTGAGGAAACAAGAAGAAAAGAAGCCCTTTATTTTCTGAAGCACTTTAAAGATCAGAAGATTCCTTTTTAACTCATTGTTTGCCTGGGCCCAGAATTAGAACTTGAGCCGTGAATGAGAGGCTGCATTGAAGAGGAATAATTTAAGGGGATGAAACATTTTTGCAAGATTGCAGTCTGGAGAATTCATATAATGTGCTTTACTTGTGTTGGATCCATCTAACTAATCGTTCATGGTGGAAATATATTCTTCAGCACTGGTTAGCTGTACTGTAAATGTATTAATTAACATTGTGTAATTGGATGTTTGGTCTGAGTTTTACTTTACTGATACATAAATGCATTTGGAGAGGAAGAGGCCCTGGATTCCATATTGAACCACACCCTCTTAGTAACCTGCTTGGTTACCATCAGGGAGATACCCAGCTGATGATTACACTTTTGTCTCTGTTCCATCTTGTCTTGGGAAAGCTTGATTTACTTACAGCATAGACATCCTTTGCACACATTGTAAAGGCAATGGCTTCATGGCCCTGCTGAATCAATCACACTATTCTTTGTTTTGTGATTTGGTGGCTGGGAGGAAATGTAAATCCCCAAGCTGAGAACACAGTGATAACTTTTAGGGAATAGGAAGAAATCTCTATTTGCTTTGTGTTCTCAACCACTGCATACTTCTTGAGTAATTTTACCATCTGTGGGCACAGAAGAGAGAGGAAAATTTTTGAAGCATCGACTTTATAAAGGGCTAATGAAAAGTACCTTTTCTGAAAGTATAATGCAGGTTGTGGTTCTTAAAATTGGCAAATAAGGTATTTTTTCAAGACCTTAGACTTATACACGTGATTCTTAAACTTTAGCTGCATCAGAGCCACTTGGAGGGCTTGTTAAAATAGATGATTGGGCCCCAGCCCAAGGCTTCATATTCACTGGATCTGGGGTGGGGCCTGAAAATTTTCCATTCTAATAAGTTCCAGGAAGTTGGGTTTCTAACAAAAAGCTGATGCTGCTTAGCTGGGGCCACACTATGAGAGCACCTGTCATAGATAAAATGATAAATATTGTAATGAACCATCAGTTTCATTTGATATAACCAACAAATATTCTGATAATGTTTAAAAAATAGTAGTAGCTATTGCACCTCTACTGTATGCTGTTTATTAATTAATAATAATAAATAATTTATTAATTGATATTTACAATATTAATACTATTTCTACTACTACTAATAGCTGCTAATATTATTTGAGAGCAAACCACAGGCCAGGCTGTCACTTTCACGTCTTAATGTATTTCTCACAACAGTTCTTATGGACAGGACCTATTTTTTTTTTAATTTATTTAATTGAAGTATAGTTGATTTATAATATGTTAATTTTTGCTGTACAGCAAACTGATTTGGTTTCATATATATATATATATATATATATATATATATATATATATACACATACACACACACACACATGCACACAACCATACATTCTTTTCATGTTCTTTTCCATTAAGGTTTATCACAGGATACTGAATGTAGTTCTCTGTGCTCTACAGTAGGACCTTGTTGTTTATCCACTCCAACCTCCCACTCCGTCCCTCTCCCACTCCTATCCCTCTTGGCAACCGTGAGTCTGTTTCTGTTTCGTAAATAAATTTATTTGTGTCATATTTTAGATTCCCCGTAAAGTGATATCATATGGTATTTGTCTTTGTCTGATTTACATCACTTAGTATGATCATCTCTAACTCCATCCATGTAGCTGCAAATGGCATTATTTCATTATTTTTTTATAGCTGAGTAGCATTCCCTTGTATATATGTACCACATCTTCTTTATCTATTCATCTGGATCCTGAGTGTTCTTAATCCCCACGTTGCAGATGGTGAAACGGATGCCCAGAGAGGTTCCATAATTTCCCCAGGTCATGTAGCTAATAATTCTCAGGATGTGTATGGAAAATAAGGCTAAGAGAGAGTACACCTGTCTGAGGAGGAAGGGAGGATGACACCCCAGTCTGGCTGACTCTGGGTCTTGTTCTCTCTCTACTACACTAAATTTTTTTTTTTTTTTTTTTTTGCAGTATGCGGGCCTCTCACTGTTGTGGCCTTTCCCGTTGCGGAGCACAGGCTCCGGACGCGCAGGCTCAGCGGCCATGGATCACGGGCCCACGGGCTCCGCGGCATGTGGGATCTTCCCAGACCGGGGCACGAACCCGTGTCCCCTGCATCGGCAGGTGGACCCTCAACCACAGTGCCACCAGGGAAACCCTGCACTAAATTTTTAAGGATTAATTTAGTGATCAAAGCTAAAGGGGGAAGCTGAGCTCATGACGTGTCGTTTAAATTATTTCTGTTGTGATGTAAGAGATAGTGTATGTAGTAGAGGAAGGGTTGAAAGCTTTTGGAGGAAATGTCTGGTTAAAGGCTTGAAGTGTAGAATATAGAAGCAAATCAGGTTTTTGTAAATGTGAAAAAAGAGTTGACTTGGTAATCTTGACAACTTCAAGATTGTAAGAGGTAACATAGAGGAGTGTGAAATCATCTGCTAGTATGTAGGTGACTAGTAGCTTGGGATTGAGAAACTCTGAATATCTTCTCATCATGAAGAATAACAATTTCTTTGTGATAAAATTTCTCATCAATAAAAAAAGGTCCAGAATAACACTCCGTTCACTTTCAGCAGGGCTGTATCTGAAGTGCAGTTTATAAAGTACTATTTTCATGCAGGAGTTTTGTTGGAGACATTAAATACATTTGTGTAAAACCATTACCAGTTATGCCAGGCAGCATAGGATGAAGTGCCAGAATGAGTAGGAGACAGTAAGGGTTTTACGAGATCAGAGCCAGGAGACTTGGGCGGCCCTGAGTAGTCAGGGATTGTGACAGGGTAGGGATGTTGGCTTAAGCTGGGTGCAGAGGAGGGGATGGGCTAGGGCCGTGTGCCATGTGCCTGATGTACTGGACCACTAGGGTTTGCTGGAAGGAGACCAGGTTGGATAGAAATGGTGAAGCCACACCTGAAACTAACACAACATTGTCAGTCGACTATGTTTCAGTAAAAATTAAAAAAAAAAAAAAAGAAAGAAAAAGAAAGAAAGAAATGGTGAAGCCAGGTAAGAAGCAGATGTGATGGGTTAGCAAAAGATGTCATTGGAAGCTTTTGAGGACAAAAGCAACGTAACGTAACTGGCATTTTAGGAAGAACTGTGAATTTCACACATAGACATTAAGGAGCTAGAAGTAATTATATTGTGAATTCTGTGAAGGGACTGACTCTGTTTGCTGAATGAGGAAACCTACAGGGAGGGGACTACAGGGGCCTCTGTCTTAGTTCTTTCCTTTGTTTTGTAGCAGGTACTCAGATAGAGTTGGAGAATGCCTGCTGATCAGATTATAGGTTGGAGGGATACTTAGTGTAATAAATAGATCAAGAAAGCTGGACCTCTAGTCTCATCAAAAAGACAGAACTTAGCGGTGGAAAATGTAAAGTTCTGCTCAAAGATTGAAAAATTGCCCTGTAGGACACAGAAGGTCTGGTGGGGCAGCGATTCATGCAATCAGAGCTCGGGGTTGGGGGGGTCCTGCTGACTGCAGATTGACAACAGTGATGCACCTGCATGCAGTCTCAGGCCGACTTAGCAGAGCTGAATATGCTCTGGTCAGCCCACATCCAGGGTGTTTTGTTCAGGTCATGACAGTGCGTTTTTTTTTTTTTTTTGCGGTACCCGGGCCTCTCACTGTTGTGGCCTCTCCCGTTGCGGAGCACAGGCTCCGGACGCGCAGGCTCAGCGGCCATGGCTCACGGGCCCAGCCGCTCCGCGGCATGTGGGATCTTCCCGGACCGGGGCACGAACCCGCGTCCCCTGCATCGGCAGGCGGACTCTCAACCACTGCGCCACCAGGGAAGCCCGACAGTGCATTTTAAGGGACAGTCAAAAGGAAAGTGACCACAGGAGGCAACCATGATGGTGAGTGTCTGGAAACCATCCCTCGGATGAGGGCTGACAGAGACAAGTGAGGAACGTGGCTTTGAGAAGAGAGGATTACAGAGAAATGTGTTTTCAGGTATTGACAGGGTAATCATATAAGAAAGAGTGCAGTTTGGGGTTTATTTGATCCAAAGATTGATGAATACTTTCAAGTTTGAAGATTTAAATTCAGTATAAAACCTCTCTCTAAACATCCGCAGTGCCCAGTAATAGGCATTCAGTTAAGTGTTTTTTGATCTAAGGATATATTATTAGTTTCTGATGGCTGCTGTAAAAAATTGCACACACTTGGTGACTTAGAGCAATGAAACCTATGCTCTCACAGTTCTGGAGGGTAGAAGTCTGAAATCAGTTTTTCTGGGCTGAAATCAAGGTGTTAGCAAAGCCATGCTCCCCCCAGAAGCTCTCGGGGAGAATTCCATCCTTGCTTCTTTCAGGGTCTGGTGGCTCCAGCATTCCCTGACTTGTGGCCACACCATTCTAGTCTGCCTCCGCGGTCACAGCGCCTCCTCCTGGTCTATGTGTGTCAGGTTCCCAGTACCTCTCTCTTTTTTATTTTTATTAAAAAAAAAAATAATTTATTTAATTTAATTTTATCTTATTTTTGGCTGCATTGGGTCTTTGTCGCTGCGTGGGCTTTCCCTAGTTGTGGCGAGCAGGGGCTGCTCTTCGTTGCAGTGCAAGGGCTTCTCATTGTCATGGCTTCTCTTGTTGCGGAGCACAGGCTCTATGCGCGTGGGCTCAGTAGTTGTGGCACGCGGGCTCTAGAGCTCAGTCTCAGTAGTTGTGGTGCATGGGCTTAGTTGCTCTGTGGCATGTGGCATCTTCCCGGACCAGGGCTCGAACCCGTGTCCCCTGTATTGGCAGGCAGATTCTTAACCACTGCACCACCAAGGAAACCCTCCAGTGCCTCTCTTTTATAAGGACGCTTGGGATTGGATTTCAGGCTCACTGGGATAATCCAGGATAATCTTCCCATTACAAAATTCTTAACACATCTGCAAAGACTCTTTTCCAAATAAGACGACATTCAGTTTCCAGGGATTAGGACCTGGTATCTTTGGGGCCACGATCATCCTATTAAATATGAACTATTAAAACTGCCTGGTGTGAAGTCAACCATGGCTTCATGGGACAGGACAGGCACTCCCTAGCCGTTATGAAATTTCCACCAAAATCCTGTGGAGATGTAGTTAGAGTCTATCAGAGATGGAACAGAAATGGTTCACGCACTGGTTGGAGGGTGGACTAGGTGGTGTCAAAGATGCTTTCCAAGCAGACCAAGATGATATAATCATGTCATTTGTTTAGAGCAGTGGTCCCCCACCTTTTTGGCACTAGGGACTGGTTTCACGGAAGACAAATTTTCCACGGTCGGGGGGATGGGGCGATGGTTCAGGCGGTAATGTGAGTGATGGGGAGTTGCAGATGAAGCTTCGCTCCCTCGCCCGCCTCTTACCTCCTGGTTTGTGGCCTGGTTCCTAACAGGCCGCAGACTGGTACCCACTGGGGACCCCTGGTTTAGAGGACAAGATTTGCGAAATACTAATTAACAGAGATAAACCAGATTTATTTTTATATTTTTAAATTGTTGGAAATAATTTTATGCTTTAACAAGTTGCAAAAGTAAAAATAGTACAAGGAACCCTGCCCTGGTATGCTCTTTACCCAGATTGACTCTTTTTTTTTTTTTGGCGGTATGTGAGCCTCTCACCACTGTGGCCTCTCCCGCTGCGGAGCACAGGCTCCAGATGCGCAGGCCCAGCGGCCATGGCTCACGGGCCCAGCCGCTCCGCGGCATGCTGGATCCTCCCGGACCGAGGCACGAACCCGTGTCCCCCGCATCGGCAGGCGGACTCTCAGCCACTGCGCCACCAGGGAAGCCCCAGATTGACTCTTGTTGACATTTACCCTGTTTTCTGTGTCATGACGCCAACACGGTGTGCATGTATATTTGTGTGTGTGTGTGTGTGTGTATTTTTTTATCTGAACCATGTGGGGGTAAATTCTATACCCCATGGCCCTTTCCCCCTCTACACTTCAGCGTTTCCCAAGAGTAGGGGTGTTTTTTCATAACCACACAT
>RJWK010032207.1:0-13920 GCA_004363435.1 Platanista minor
TCTACATCTGCATCTTTATTCCTGTCCTGCCCCTTGGTTCTTCAGAACCATTTTTTTTTAGATTCCATATGTATGTCTTAGCATACAGTATTTGTTTTTCTCTTTCTGACTTCACTCTGTATGACAGACTCTAGGTCCATCCACCTCACTACAAATAACTCAATTTCATTTCCTTTTATGGCTGAGTAATATTCCATTGTATATATGTGCCACATCTTCTTTATCCATTCATCTGTTGATGGACACTTAGGTTCCTTCCGTGTCCTGGCTCTTGTAAATAGAGCTGCAGTGAACATTGTGGTACATAGCTCTTTTTGAATTATAGTTTTCTCAGGGTATATGCCCAGTAGTGGGATTGCTGGATCGTAGGGTAGTTCTATTTTTACTTTTTTAAGGAACCTCCATACTTTTCTCCATAGTGGCTGTATTAATTTACATTCCCACCAACAGAGCACTGTAAGAGGTTCCCTTTTCTCCACACCCTCTCCAGCATTTATTGTTTGTAGATTTTTTGATGATGGCCATTCTGACTGGTGTGAGGTGATACCTCATTGTAGTTTTGATTTGCATTTCTCTAATGATTAGTGATGTTGAGCATCCTTTCATGTGTTTTTTGGCAATCTGTATATCTTCTCTGGTGAAATGTCTGTTTAGGTCTTCTGCCCATTTTTCAGTTGGGTTGTTTGTTTTTTTGATACTGAGCTGCGTGAGCTGCTTGTATATTTTGGAGATAATCCTTTGTCAGTTGCTTCATTAGCAAATATTTTTTCCCATTCCAAGGGTTGTCTTTTTGGCTTATTTTTGGCTTCCTTTGCTGTGCAAAAGCTTTTAAGTTTCATTAGGTCCCATTTGTTTATTTTTGTTTTTATTTTCATATCTGTAGGAGGTGGGTCAAAAAGGATCTTGCTGTGATATATGTCATAGAGTGTTCTGCCTATGTTTTCCTCCAAGAGTTTTATAGTGTCCAGTCTTATATTTAGGTATTTAATCCATTTTGAGTTTTTTTTTGTGTATGGTGTTAGGGAGTGTTCTAATTTTATTCTTTATCATGTAGCTGTCCAGTTTTCCCAGCACCACTTATTGAAGAGGCTGTCTTTTCTCCATTGTATGTTCTTGCCTCCTTTGTCATAAATTAGGTGACTGTATGTGCGTGGGATGATCTCCAGGCTTTCTATCCTGTTCCATTGATCTATATTTCTGTTTTTCTGCCAGTACCATACTATCTTGATTACTGTAGCTTTGTAGTATAGTTTGAAGTTGGGGAGCCTAATTCCTCCAGCTCCGTTTATCTTTCTCAAGATTGCTTTGGCTTTTCGGGGTCTTTTGAGTTTCCGTACAAATTGTAAAATTTTTTGTTCTAAATCTGTGAAGAATGCCATTGGTATTGATGGGGATTGCATTGAATCTGATCGTTGCTTTGGGTAGTATAGTCATTTTCACAATATTGATTCTTCGAATCCAAGAACATGGTATATTTCTCCATGTGTTTATGTCATCTTTGTTTTCTTTCATAAGTGTTTTATAGTTTTCTGATTACAAGTCTTTCGCCTCCTTAGGTAGGTTTATTCCTAGGTATTTTATTCTTTTTGTTGCAGTGGTAAATGGAACTGTTTCCTTAATTTTTCTTTCTGATTTTTCATCATTAGTGTATAGGAATGCCAGATTTCTATGCATTAATTTTGTATCCTGCAACCTTATGAAATTCAATGATTAGTTCTAGTAGTTTTCTAGTGGCATCTTTAGGATTATCTGTGTATAGTATCATGTCATCTGCCAACAGTGACAGTTTTACTTCTTCTTTTCCAATTTGTATTCCTTTTATTTTTTTCTTCTCTGATTGCCATGGATAGGGCTTCCAAAACTATGTTGAATGAGAGTGGCGAGAATGGACATCCTTGTCTTGTTCCTATCTTAGTGGAAATGCTTTCAGTTTTTCACCATTTAGGGTGATGTTTGCTGTGGATTTGTCATATATGGCTTTTATTATTTTTATGTAGGTTCACTCTGTGCTCATTTTCTGGAGATTTTTTATCATAAACGGGTGTTGAATTTTGTCAAAATGTTTTTCTGCATCTATTAAGATGATCATATAGTTTTGTTTTTGGTTTTTTTTTTTCTGTACGCAGGCCTGTCACTGTTGTGGCCTCTCCCATTGCGGAGCACAGGCTCCGGACACGCAGGCTCAGCGGCCATGGCTCACAGGTCCAGCCGCTCTGCGGCATGTGGGATCCTCCCGGACCGGGACACGAACCCCGTGTCCCCTGCATTGGCAGGTGGACTCTCAACCACTGCGCCACCAGGGAAGCCCTGATCATACGGTTTTTATTCCTTAATTTGTTAATGTGGTGTATCATGCTGATTGATTTGCATATACTGAAGAATCCTTGCATTCCTGGGATAAATCCCACTTGATCATGCTGTGTGATTATTCTAATGTGTTGTTGGATTCTGTTTGGTAGTATTGAGGATTTTTGCTTCTATGTTCACCAGTGATATTGGTCTGTAATTTTCTTTTTTTGTGATATCTTTGTCTGGTTTTAGTATCAGGGAGATGGTGGCTTCGTAGAATGAATTTGGGGGTATTACTTCCTCTGCAGTTTTTTGGAAGAGTTTGAGAAGGATGGGTGTTAGCTCTTCTCTCAATGTTTGATAGAATTAGCTTGTGAAGCCATCTGGTCCTGGACCTTTGTTTGTTGGAAGGTTTTTTTTTTTTTTTTTTTTTTTGCAGTACGCAGGCCTCTCACTGTTGTGGCCTCTCCCGCTGCGGAGCACAGGCTCTGGATGCGCAGGCTCAGCGGCCATGGCTCACGGGCCTAGCCGCTCCGCAGCATGTGGGATCTTCCCGGACTGGGGCATGAACCTGTGTCCCCTGCATTGGCAGGCGGACTCTCAACCACTGCGTCACCAGGGAAGCCCTGTTGGAAGGTTTTTAATTACGGTTTCAATTTCATTACTTTTGATAAATCTGTTTATATTTTCTAATTCTTCTTGGCTCTGTCTTGGAAAATTGTATCTTTCCAAGAATTTGTCCATTTCTTCGTGGTTGTTCATTTTATTGGCATATAGTTGTTTATAGTAGTCTCTTATAATCTTTTGTATTTCTGCAGTGTCAATTATGAATTCTCCTTTTTCATTTCTAATTTTATTGATTTGCATCCTCTCCCTTTTTTTCTTGTTGAGTCTGCCTAAAGGTTTATCAATTTTGTTTATCTTCTCAAGGAACCAGCTTTTAATTTTATTGATCTTTGCTATTGTTTTCTTCATTTCTGTTTTATTTATTTCTGCTCTGATCTTTATGATTTCTTTCCTTCTACTGACTTTGGGTTTTCTCTTTTCCTATTTCTCTAGTTGCTTTAGGTGTAATGTTAGATTGTTTATTTGAGATTTTTCTTGTTTGTTCACATGAGAATGAATTGCTATAAACTTCCCTTGTTGAACTGCTTTTGCTGTGTCCCATACGTTTTGGGTCGTCGTGTTTTCGTTGTCATTCATTTCTATGTATTTTTTTGTTTATTTGATTTCGTCAATGATCTCTTGGTTATTTAGTAGCACGCTGTTTAGTCTCCATGTATTTGTGTTTTTTACAGTTTTTTTTCTGTAATTGATTACCAATCTCATAGCATTGTGGTCAGAAAAGATGCTTGATTCAATTTCAATTTTCTTAAATTTTCCGAGGCTTGATTTGTGACCCCAGATTTGATCTATCCTGAAGGGTGTTCCGTGTGCACTTGAGAAGTCTATTCGGCCACTTTTGGGTGGACAGTCCTATAAATAACAATTAAGTCCATCTTGTTTAATGTATCATTTAAAGTTTGTGTTTCCTTATTTATTTTCATTTTGGATGACCTGTCCATTGGTGAAAGTGGGGTGTTAAAGTCCCCTACTATGATTCTGTTACTGTCGCTTTCCCCTTTTATGGCTATTAACATTTGCCTTATGTATTGAGGTGCTCCTATGTTGGGCGCATATATATTTATAATTGTTATATATTCTTCTTGGATAGATCCCTTGGTCATTATGTATTGTCCTTCGTTATCTCTTGTAACAGTCTTTATTTTAAAGTCTATTTTATCTGATATGAGTATTGCTACACCAGCTTTCTTTTGATTTCCATTTGCAAGGAATATCTTTTTCCATCCCCTCACTTTCAGTCTATATGTGTCCCTAGGTCTGAAGTGGGTCTCTTGTAGACAGCACATATACAGGTCTTGTTTTTGTATCCATTCAGCCAGCCTGTGTCGTTTGTTTGGAGCAGTTAATCCATTTACATTCAAGGTTATTATCAATATGTGTGTTTCTATTACCATTTTCTTAATTGTTTTGGGTTTGTTTTCATGGGTCTTTTTCTTCTCTTGTGTTTCCCACCTAGAGAAGTTCCTTCAGCATTTGTTGTAGAACTGGTTTGGTGGTGCTTAATTCACTTAGCTTTTGCTTGTCTGTAAAGCTTTTGATTTCTCTGTCGAATCTGAATGAGATCCTTGCTTGATAGAGTAATCTTGGTTGTAGGATTTTCTCTTTCATCACTTTAAGTATATCCTGCCACTCCCTTCTGGCCTACAGAGTTTCTGCTGAAGAATCAGCTGAAAACATCATGAGGATTTCTTTGTATGTTGTTTTTTGCTTTTCCATTGCTTTTTTCTTTGAATTTAATTTTTCTTAGTTTGATTAATGTGTGTCTTGGTGTGTTTCTCCTAGGATTTATCCTGTATGGGACTCTCTGCATTTCCTGGACTTGGGTGACTATTTCCTTTCCCATATTAGGGAAGTTTTCAACTATAATCTTTTCAAATATTTTCTCAGACCCTTTCTTTTTCTCTTCTTCTTCTGGGACCCCTATAATTTGAATATTGGTGCGTTTAGTGTTTGCCCAGAGATCTCTGAGATTGTCCTCAATTCTTTTCATTCTTTTTCCCTTTATTCTGCTTCTTGGCAGTTATTTCCCCCATTGTCTTCCAGCTCACTTATTCAGTCTTCTGCCTCAGCTAGTCTGTTATTAATTCCTTCTAGTGTATTTTTCATTTCAGTTACTTTGTTGTTCATTGCTGTTCGTTTGTTCTTTAGTTTTTCTAGATCTTTGATAAACATTTCTTGTATTTTCTCAATCCGTGCCACCATTCTATTTCCGAGATTCTGGATCATCTTTACTATCATTACTCTGAATTATTTTTCAGGTACGTCGCCTATTTCTGATTCATTTATTTCGTACTGTAGGTTTTTACCTTGCTCCTTCATCTGTGACATATTTTTTTGTCACCCTCCCCCCCCCGCCTTTTTTTTTTGATGGGTGGGATAGTGTTCTGGTCTTACTGGTTGTTTGGCCTGAGGCTTCCAGCACTGGAATTTGTAGGCTGTTGGTTAGAGCTGGGTCTTGGTGCCGAGATGAGGACCTCCAGGAGACCTCACTAAAATCAGTATTCCCTGGGGTCTGAGGTTGTCTGTTAATCCAGTGGTTTGGGCTCAAACTTCCCACCGCAGAAGCTCTGGCCCAACCCTGAGGTCACAAACCAAGATCCCACAAGCTGTGCAGGGCGGGAAAAAAAAAAAAGCAAAGAAAAAAAGGAGCAGAACAATAACAAAGAGTAAAATATAAGATTAGAAAGCTAACAGATATGTTAGAAAGAATAAAAAAATTAAAATATAGTTGAAACAACAAGCAGAAAGTAAAACACCACCACAGTAGTAAAAAAACAGGGGAGAAAAAAAAAAAGCCAGAAAAGGCCTTGGCTGTGGGGGGCAGGGCTTAGGCGGGGAGTGGGGTTTAGGCAGTATGTGGGGCCTATGCTTAGGACCCATGGGGCTGGAAAAGACCCTGGGGTTAGGGTAATGGGTGGGGCTTAGGCTCACTTCAGCCCTAGAGGGGCGCAGGAGTGCCTCTGGCCTTGGAGGTTGGAAGACCAGGTCCAGGATCCCAGCAGGTTCCCTGGGCCCGAGTGGGCGGGGGAAACTCTACGTGAGTTCCCCCCCGATCCTCCAGTCCCGAAGGGCCCCTTCCCACTGGCCTTTCTTCTTCTCCACACGCACCCCTATGCCTCTTGGAGCCACGTGGCCAGCAGAGGCCCCAGGAGGCAGAGGACCAGGCCTGGACCCCCACAGCTGGAGGGCCCCTTGCAGAATGAAGGACCAGGCCCAGGAGCCCAGCAGGCTTCCCAGGGCCTAAGTGGGCAGGGGGAATGCTAGGCACACTCCCCCCTGATCCTACAAGCTCCCCAGGTTCCCCAGGGGTTCCCATGTGGGAACCCCTCCCCACTCGCAGCCACCCCTCAGGGGCGCTGGTCCTGTCTTGCCCTCACTTCTCCTCTTCCTTCACTCCCCCCATGTCCTACCCGCCCACTCAGGGGTTCCTCCCCGTCTCCTTGGGCATCAAGGTCCCCACCAGCGTCTGCAGGTGCCCTAGTTGTGGGGAGATGCGAACTCCGCATCTTCACATGGCCACCGTCTTGACTCTGCCCCCCTATTTCAGGTAACTCTTAAAGTTTAAATTAATTTATGCTATCTTTGGTGTTTTGTTATTGCCATACAGAAAAACACACTCTCTCTTAAAAAATATTAAATTTTTTAAATTAAAAAACATATAAATTTACCTTTAGAGATCTGATTCATAAACTAAATTTTTCAAAATATTGCCAGAATGAACATGTTTACAAAACATAAAGACACTTTGAAAAAGTGGTGATGTATATCTGTGTTCTAGAAAAGAAATAGTGCTTAAGTATTGTTTAGGCAAAACATGGCTATTTAGTTCATAGCTCTCCAGCACTTATAGCATAGTGCTTGAAATGTGGCAGGCACTCAGTAATAATTTATTGAGTAAATGCTGAATAAGAATATATATTGGGAATATTTGGCTTTCTGATAAATACAACTATGGGAAAATTTTATATCCTGCTAATTAGTTAATGTTAAAGTTGAGAGCAGTAAACATTAGTTTACATCAAATGCACAATACTTCAGTATGGTAGTGGATATCTTTTTTATGCTATGGATTTTAATGTTACTATTTGCTTTTATGTTGAATCTGTTTCTAAGGATTTTCCTAGATCCCAATGGAGAAATAGTTGTAAATCTCTCTTAAATATATATGAGGACTTTGGGGGAAATAATGGAATTTTTTTTTTTTTTGCGGTACGCAGGCCTCTCACTGTTGTGGCCTCTCCCGTAGTGGAGCACAGGCTCCGGATGCGCAGGCTCAGCAGCCATGGTTCATGGGCCAGCCGCTCCGCGGCATGTGGGATCTTCCCAGACCGGGGCACGAACCCGTGTCCCCTGCATCAGCAGGCGCACTCTCAACCACTGCGCCACAAGGGAAGCCCCGGAATTATTTTTTTTTTAATTAATTAATTAATTTATTTATTTACTTATTTTTGGCTGTGTTGGGTCTTCATTTCTGTGCGAGGGCTTTCTCTAGTTACGGCGAGTGGGGGCCACTCTTCATCGTGGTGCACGGGCTTCTCAGTGTAGCAGCCATCTCTTGTTGTGGAGCACAGGCTCCAGACGTGCAGGCTCAGTAGCTGTGGCGCACGGGCTTAGTTGCTCCGCGGCATGTGGCATCTTCTTGGAGCGGGGCACGAACCCGTGTCCCCTGCATCAGTAGGTGGACTCTCAACCACTGCTCCACCAGGGAAGCCCAGCCCCGGAATTTTTAAATGTCTTTTTAAATCAGTTATTTATTGGTAATAAATAACCAAGAGATATCACTGACAATTATCAAAAGGTTTAGAAAGTAAGTATTTGATAATATATACACATTGTTTGGAAATATGATTATAATGTCACTTATAATTATGTGTATTTTTGATGTTTTAGATAGATTCATAACCTTTCTGAAGTCTGAGGCTTTTTCTTTGTTGAGGCAAATTGTAAAGCATAAAATGGGTGTAAAGTGAAGTAACATAGGAAAATAATTCATCCTTTTTATAGGAAGTGTTCTATATAGTCTACTTTTTTTTTAAAGTAGTTTTGGGACTTTTCTATTTTTAAATATTAAGAATGGTCACTAAGGCAGCCGGCAGCAAAGAGCCTGAGCGGGAGGCCTCCCCAGGGCCTCAACAGGCTGCCTGGTAACCCAGGAGAAGGAGGAAGGAGAAAGAAGGCTCATGGATGTGGCAGCCCCTGCCCACAGTGCTGATAGATACTTGAGACTCCTGGTGGTGGCTGTGTGCAGACCCTGGTGGCTGCTGACTTTGCTGCTAGAGTGCACCTGCTGGCTGGTGGGTCCTGAAGTCCAGGACACCTGGCAGCTGCAGGACTGCCACGCACTCTTCTTGTTCTTCCTGGTGGTGATTCGGGCAGGCTGCTTGAAGCCACCAATATCCAGGTGCGTGAGCACCAGCAGCTCGTCAAAGATGTTCTGCAAATTCTCCCCAGCAGGCAGGTACAGGCAGTTCTTGGAATACTGGGCTTAGGAGATCATGCCCAGTCTGAACTCCCCTGAGTGGCTCTTGAACTTGAACTTGCCGAAGCGGGCGTTGTTGATTTGCAGGAAGTTCTTCGTGGACTGAACAAGCTTCAGGTTCCGCTCCTGGAAGTTCTCTGGATTAGCCGTGTGGCTGACAAGGTCTTGGTGCTCCGGGCAGGTGTCAGGCCTGAGCCTCGGAGATGGGAAACCTGAGTTCAGGACATTGGACCACCAGAGACCTCCTGGCCCCACATAATATCAATCGGCGAAAACTCTCCCAGAGATCTCCTCTCAACGCTAAGACCCCGCTCCACTCAACGACTAGCAAGCTCCAGTGCTGGACACCCCATGCCAAACAACTAGCAAGACAGGAACACAACCCCTCCCATTAGCAGAGAGTCTGCCTAAAATCATACTGAGTTCACAAACACCCCAAAACACACCACCAGATATGGTCCTGCCCACCAGAAATACAAGATCCAGCCCCATCCACCAGAACACAGGCACTAGTCCCCTCCACCAGGAAGCCTACACAAGCCACTGAACCAGCCTTACTCACTGGGGGCAGACACCAAAAACAACGGGAACTACAAACCTGCAGCCTGCGAAAAGGAGACCCCGTACACAGCAAGTTAAGCAAAATGGAAAGACAGAGAATTACACAGCAGTTGAAGGAGCAAGGTAAAAACACACCTGACCAAACAAATGAAGAGGAAATAGACAGTGTACCTGAAAAAGAATTCAGAGTAATGATAGTAAAGATGGTCCAAAATCCTGGAAATACAATGGAGGAAGTACAAGAAATGTTTAACAAGGACCGAGAAGAGCTAAAGAGCAAACAAACAATGGTGAACAACACAGTAAATGAAATTAAAAATTCTCTAGAAGGAATCAATAGCAGAATAACTGAGGCAGAAAAATGGAGAAGTGACCCAGAAAATAAAATAGTGGAAATAACTACCGCAGAGCAGAATAAAGAAAAAAGAATGAAAAGAATTGAGGACAGTCTCAGAGACCACTGAGACAACATTAAACACACCAACATTCAAATAACAGGGGTCCCAGAAGAAGAAGAGAAAAAGAAAGGATCTGAGAAAATATTTGATAGTTGAAAACTTCCCTAATATGGGAAAGGAAACAGTCAATCAAGTCCAGGAACCACAGAGAGGCCCATACAGGATTAATCCCAGGAGAAACATGCCAAGACACAAATTATCAAAAACTAAATACAAAGAAAAAATATTAAAAGCAGCAAGGGAAAAGAACAGATAGCATACAACAGAATCCCTATAAGGTTAACAGCTGATCTTTCAGCAAAAACTCTGCAAGCCAGAAGAGAGTGGCAGGACATATTTAAAGTGATGAAATGGAAGAACCTACAACCAAGATTACTCTGCCCAGCAAGGATCTCATTCAGATTCGATGGAGAAATTAAAACCTTTACAGACAAGCAAAAGCTAATAGAATTAATTTAGTACCACCAAACGAGCTGTACAACACATGCTAAAGAAATTTCTCTAGGCAGGAAACACAAGAGAAGAAAAAGACCTACAGTAAAAAACCCAAAACAAGAAAATGGTAATAGGAACATACATATTGATAATTACCTTAAATGTAAATGGATTAAATGCTCCATCCAAAAGACATAGACTGGCTGAATGGATACAAAAAAAAGACCTGTATATATGCTGTATACAAGAAATACACTTCAGATCTAGGGACACATCCAGACTGAAAGTGAGGGGATGGAAAAGAGATTCCATGCAAATGGAAATCAAAAGAAAGCTGGGGTAGCAATTCTCATATCAGACAAAATAGACTTTAAAATAAAGACTAGTACAAGAGACAAAGGAGGACACTACATAATGATCGAGGGATCAATCCACGAAAAAGATATAACAATTGTAAATATTTATGCACCCAACATAGGAGCACATTAGTACATAAGGCAAATGCTAACAGCTATAAAAGGGGAAATCGACAGTAACACAATCATAGTAGGGGACTTTAACACCCCACTTTCACCAATCGACAGATCAACCAAAATGAAAATAAATGAGGAAACACAAGCTTTAAATGGTACATTAAACAAGATAGACTTAATTGATATTTACAGGATTTTCCATCCAAAAACAACAGAATACACTTTCTTCTCAAGTGCTCATGGAACATTCTCCAGGGTAGATCATATCTTGGGTCACAAATGAAGCCTTTGTAAATCTAAGAAAATTGAATTCGTATCAAGTATCTTTTCCTACCACAATGCTATGAAACTAGATAACAGTTACAGGAAAAAAGTGTAAAAAGTACAAACACATGGAGGCTAAACAATACACTACTAAATAAACAAGAGATCACTGAAGAAATCAAAGAAGAAATTAAAAACTTCTTAGAAACAAATGACAATGAACACACAATGACCCAAAACCTATGGGAAGCAGTAAAAGCAGTTCTAAGAGGGAATATTATAGCAGTATAATCCTACCTCAAGAACCAAGAAAAGTCTCAAATAAACAACCTAACCTAACACCTAAATCAATGAGAAAAAGAACCAAAGAACTCCAAAGTTAGCAGAAGGAAAGAAACTATAAAGATCAGATGAGAAATAAATGAAAAAGAAGTGAAAGAAATGATAGCAAAGATCAATAAAACGATAGCTGGGTTTTTTTGTTTTTTTTGTTTTTTGTGTGTTTCTTTTTGCAGTACGTGGGCCTCTAACTGTTGTGGCCTTTCCCGTTGCAGAGCACAGGCCCCGGACGCACAGGCTCAGCGGCCATGGCTCATGGGCCCAGCCGCTTGGCGGCATGTGGGATCTTCCCGGACCGGGGCACAAACCCGTGTCCCCTGCAATATCAGGTGGACTCTGAACCACTGCGCCACCAGGGAAGCCCCTATAGCTGGTTTTTTGAGAAGATAAACAAAATTGATATACCATCAGCCAGAATCATCAAGAAAAAAGCGAGAAGACTCAAATCAACAGAATTAGAAATGAAAAAGGAGAAGTAACAACTGACACTGCAGAAATACAAAGGATCACGAGATGTTACTACAAGCAACTATATGCCAATAAAATGGACAACCTGGAAGAAATGGACACATTCTTAGAAAGGCACAACCTGCCAAGACTGAATCAGGAAGAAATAGAAAATCTGAACAGACCAATCCCAAGCACTGAAATTGAAACTGTGATTAAAAATCTTCCAACAAACAGAAGTCCAGGACCAGATGGCGTCACAGGCAAATACTATCAAACCTTTAGAGAAGAGATAATACCTATCCTTCTCAAACTCTACCACAATATAACAGAGGGAGGAACACTCCCAAACTTATTCTACAAGGCCACCATCACCCTGATACCAAAACCAGACGAAGATGACACAAAGAAAGAAAACTACAGGCCAGTATCACTGATGAGCATAGATGCAAAAATCCTCAACAAAATACTAGCAAACAGAATCCAGCAGCATGTTAAAAGGATCGTACACTATGATCAAGTGGGGTTTATCCCAGGAATGCAAGGATTCTTCAATATATGCAAATGAATCAATGTGATACACCATAGTAACAAATCAAAGGAGAAAAACCATATGATCATCTCAATAGATGCAGAAAAAGCTTTCGACGAAATTCAACACCCATGTATGATAAAAACTCTCCAGACGGTAGGCATAGAGGTAGCTTACCTCAACCTAATAAAGGCCATATATGACAAACCCACAGCCAACATCATTCTCAGTTGTGAAAAACTGGAACCATTTCCACTAAGATCAGGAAAAAGACAAGGTTGCCCACTCTCACCACTGTTATTCAACATTGTTTTGGAAGTTTTAGCTACAGCAATCAGAAATAGAAATAAGAGGAATGCAAATCAGAAAAGAAGTAAAGCTGTCACTGTTTGCTGATGACATGGTACTATACATAGAGAATCCTAAAGATGCTCTCAGAAAACTACTAGAGCTAATCAGTGAATTTGGTAGAGTAACAGGACACAAAATTAATGCACGGAAGTCTCTTGCATTCCTATACACTGATGATGAAAAATCTGAAAGAGATATTAAGGAAACACTCCCATTTACCATTGCAACAAAAAGAATAAAATACCTAGGAGTAAACCTACCTAAGGAGACAAAACACCTGTATGCAGAAAACTAAGACACTGGTGAAAGAAATTAAAGATGATACAAACAGATGGAGAGATATACCATATTCTTGGACTGGAAGAATCAACATTGTGAAAATGACTCTACTACCCAAAGCAATCTACAGATTCAATGCAATCCCTTATCAAAGTACCAGTGGCATCTTTCAAAGAACTAGAACAAAAAATTTCACTATTTGTATGGAAACACAAAAGACCCCAAATAGCCAAAGCAGTCTTGAGAGAGAAAAACAGAGCTGGAGGAATCACTTTCCCTGACTTCAGACTATACTACAAAGCTACAGTAATCAAGACAGTATGGTACTGGCATGAAACAGAGATATAGATCAGTGGAACAGGATAGAAGGTCCAGAGAGAAACCCACACACATATGGTCACCTTATCTTTGATAAAGGAGGCAAGAATATACAATGGAGAAAAGACATCCTCTTCAATAAGTGGTGCTGGGAAAACTGGACAGCTACATGTAAAAGAATGAAATTAGAACTCTCCCTAACACCATACACAAAAATAAACTCAAAATGGGTTACAAGGCTTCCCTGGTGGCACAGTGGTTGAGAGTCCGCCTGCTGATGCGGGGCACACGGGTTTCTGCCCCGGTCCAGGATGATCCCACATGCCGCAAAGCGGCTGTACCCGTGAGCCATGGCCGCTGAGCCTGCGCATCCAGAGCCTGTGCTCCGCAACGGGAGAGGCCACAACAGTGAGAGGCCCGCGTACCGCTAAAAAAAAAAAAAAAAAAAGAAATGGGTTACAGACCTAAATGTAAGCCCAGACACTATAAAACGCTTAGAGGAGAACATAGGCAGAACACTTTACGACATATATCACAGCAAGATCCTTTTTGACCCACCTCCTGGAGAAATGGAAATAAAAGCAAAAATGAACAATTGGGACCTAATGAAACTTAAAAGCTTTTGCACAGCAAAGGAAACCATAAACAAGATGAAAAGACAACCCTTGGAATGCGAGAGTATAGTTGCAAATGAAGCACCTGACAAAGGCTTAATCTGCAAAATATACAAGCAGCTCATGCAGCTCAATATCAGGAAAACAAACAACCCAATTCAAAACTGGGCAGAAGACCTAAATAGACAGTTCTCCCAAGATATACAGATTGCCAACAAACACATGAAAGGATGCTCAACATCACTAATCATTAGAGAAATGCAAGTCAAAACTACAATGAGGTATCACCTCACTCTAGTCAAAATGGCCATCATTAAAAAATCTACAAACAGTAAATGCTGGAGAGGGTGTGGAGAAAAGGGAACCCTCTTGCACTGTTGGTGGGAATATAAATTGATACAGCCACTATGGAGAACAGTATAGAGGTTCCTTAAAAAACTAAAATTAGAACTACCAT
>RJWK010032208.1:0-23789 GCA_004363435.1 Platanista minor
AAAACACTTCCATTTACCATTGCAACAAAAAGAATAAAATATCTAGGAATAAACCTACCTAAGGAGACAAAAGACCTGTATGCAGAGAATTATAAGACACTGATGAAAGAAATTAAAGATGATACTAATAGATGGAGAGATATACCATGTTCTTGGATTGGAAGAATCAACATTGTGAAAATGACTCTACTACCCAAAGGAATCAACAGATTCAATGCAATCCCTATCAAGCTACCACTGGCACTTTTTCACAGAACTAGAAAAAAAATTTCACAATTTGTATGGAAACACAAAAAGCCCCGAATAGCCAAAGCAATCTTGAGAACGAAAAACAGAGCTGAAGGAATCAGACTCCCTGACTTCAGACTGTACTACAAACCTACAGTAATCAAGACAGAATGGTACTGGCACGAAAACAGAAATATAGATCAATGGAACAGGATAGAAAGCCCAGAGATAAACCCACACACATATGGTCACCTTATCTTTGATATAGGAGGCAGGAATGTACAGTGGAGGAAGGATAGCCTCTTCAATAAGTGGTGCTGGGAAAACTGGACAGGTGCATGTAAAAGTATGAGACTAGAACACTCCCTAACACCATACACAAAAATAAAGTCAAAATGGATTAATGACCTAAATGTAAGGCCAGAAACTATCAAACACTTAGAGGAAAACATAGGCAGAACACTCTGTGACATAAATCACAGCAAGATTCTTTTTGACCCATCTCCTAGAGAAATGGAAATAACAACAAAAATAGACAAATGGGACCTAATGAAGCTTCAAAGCTTTTGCACAGCAAAGGAGACCATAAACAAGACCAAAAGACAATCCTCAGAATGGGAGAAAATATTTGCAAATGAAGCAACTGACAAAGGATTAATCTCCAAAATGTACAAGCAGCTCATGCAGCTCAATAACAAAAAAACAAACAACCCAATCCAAAAATGGGCAGAAGACCTACATAGACATTTCTCCAAAGAAGATATACAGAGTGCCAACAAACACATGAAAGAATGCTCAACATTAATCATTAAAGAAATGCAAACCAAAACTACGATAAGATATCAACTCACACTGGTCAGAATGGCCATCATCAAAAAATCTAGAAGCAATAAATGCTGGAGAGGGTGTAGAGAAAAGGGAGCACTCTTGCACTGCTGGAGGGAATATGAATTGGTACAGCCACTATGGAGAACAGTATGGACGTTCCTTAAAAAGCTACAAATAGAACTGCCATATGACCCCGCCATCCCACTACTGGGCATATACCCTGAGAAAACCATAATTCAAAAAGAGCCATGCACCAAAATGTTCATTGCAGCTCTATTTACAATAGCCAGGAGATGGAAACAACCTAAGTGTCCATCATTGGATGAATGGATAAAGAAGATGTGGCACATATATATAATGGAATATTACTCAGCCATTAAAAGAAATGAAATGGAGTTATTTGTAGTGAGCTGGATAGACCTAGAGTCTGTCATACAATGTGAACATATGTATATGTATAATTGATTCACTTTGTTGTAAAGCAGAAACTAACACCATTGTAAAGCAATTATACTCCAATAAAGATATAAAACAAAACAAAAAACAATAAATGTCTGGATTATGTTTACTTTTAATGAAAAATCAGTTTGATAATCTTGGCGTATGGTTGCCACTTTTCTTTGTTTTGATGAGCAGAAACTTTAAACTTGTCCAATCAATTGGTTATGTGTCCTTTGCTCAGTGAAAGGCCATGAGGAGTAGCCTTCGTTTTTCTGCTTGTTTTTCTTCCCTAGGAGCTTAATAATTTTATCATTTATTCTTAACTAACTCACACGTTAATTATATATGTTTTAATTTATAGATTTTTCATTAACAGTCATGAGATATGTATATCGAACCCTCTTACTGTTATTTTTTGTCTTTATATTTTATTTCATTTACTTACATTTTTAGACTGGTAAGGAGAAGAAGGAAAGAAATCTGAGTTGTCTAGTCCTATGTCACATTAATTACACTTATAATCACAAACTCTCCTCCTAAGAAAACTCCCAGGCCAGATGCTTCAGTGGTGACATCCATCAAATATTTGAAGAAGAAATAGTCCATTATACACAAAATGTTACAAGTAATAAAGGGGGAGGGAACAAATCTCCACTCTTTTTTTTTTTTTTTTTTTTTTTTTGTGGCACACAGGCCTCTCACTGTTGTGGCCTCTCCCATTGTGGAGCACAGGCTCCGGACCTGCAGGCTCAGTGGCCATGGCTCACGGACCCAGCTGCTCTGCAGCATGTAGGATCTTCCCAGACCAGGGCACAAACCCATGTCTCCTGCTTCGGCAGGTGGACTCTCAACCACTGCGCCACCAGGGAAGCCCTCCACTCATTTTTGTGAGGTTACATTTACCCTGATGCTAAAATCTGATAAAGACACTATGAGAAAATAAAAGTACAGTCTTATTATTTTAATAGTTATATATTATTATACTATTTATTATTTAAAATTTAAGCATTCTTTATTAACATATGAATACAAGTATTTTAGTAATAAGTTGAATACAGAAATAGATAAAATGTCTCAAGCCCAAGAAAGAGTTTTCTGAAGGATGCAATATTTACTCAGAATTCTAAATCAGTTACTATATTTCACCATATTAACACACTACAAAATAAAAATGATATGATCTTCTACCTACACGCAGACATTCAGAATAAGCAATTGACAAAACTCACCAACCATTCATGATACACACTCAGTAAATTAGAAATCAAAGGGAACTTCTTCAATCTGATAGAGGTTATCTCCAAATATCTAAAGGTACAAGTGAAATTGGTGAAATTGGCAAATGTATGCACAGTTCTCTTCACCTGTTATTAGAAATTCTTATCAATCTAATAAAGTATGTAAAATAAATAAAATATAAAGATAAGAAAAATAGCAGTAATGGGTTTGAGATACATATCTCATGGCTGTTCATTAAAAATCTATAAGTTGGGCTTCCCTGGTGGCGCAGTGGTTGAGAGTCCGCCTGCTGATGTAGGGGACATAGGTTCGTGCCCCAGTCCAGGAAGATCCCACGTGCCGTGGAGTGGCTAGGCCCGTGAGCTGTGGCCACTGAGCCTGCACGTCCGGAACCTGTGCTCTGCAATGGGAGAGGCCACAACAGTGAGAGGCTTGTGTACTGCAAAAAAAAAAAAAAAAAAAAAAAATCTAAAAATAAAAAAAAAAAAAAAAAAAAAAAAAAAAAAAAAATCTATAAGTTAAAAGAAAATAGAACTAACCAGGCCAGTAGCATTCCTTTCTTGCTAATATATTTTATCTAATGGAAGTCATTAAACTTAAATTAGAATTACCAAAAAAAAAAGAAAGCAGAGTCTGCAAGGTGATGAAAAGTTCAGTTAAATTTCTTAAAAGAAAAATTCAAATTGGAGTTAGAGTCAATAACATACAGAAAATTGTTGAGGCGCTATCAAAGGTGAGACCTCCCAGGGAAAATTGGCAGTGGAGGAAGAAAAACATAAACATAAATGTCAGAGATAAATACTCAGAGACTATCCTGAAACAATACAGGAACCAAAATCCAAAACATAAACAGGATAATATAAAATAAATTAAAACCAAAATGGAAGAGGCATTTCAACTAGACATTTTGCTACTTAGGAAAGGGTAGGTACATTGTAAAGGAAGAAGAAATGGTAATGCATCCCTTATATTGAACATAAATATATGTAGTGCTTGCAAGTGTGAGTTCTGGAGTCGGAGTACTTTCCATTATGCTTCACCCATCCCCATCGTCCTATGTGAACTTGGGGACATATTCAAAAGCTCAGTAGACATTTTATTTTTCTATAAAATGCAATGCAATTTATGTGAAGATAAAATGAGGTAATAACCATCATGATACACTATAATGCCAAATGTATTATAGGTGCTAAATGTTATGTTCTTATACTATGTATTCTTGTATAGTAACGTTATTGTATTTTAGGCTGTTTGCAAAAATGCACATATATATTTTTCCATGGTCCATTCCATAAGCTGGATTCACATTTTTTTCAAAATATTTTATTAAAATTTTTTATAACCCAGAAAAGTAGAGAAAATAATAAAAGGAACAGCATGATCTTACCATCCTTATTCACTAAAAGTTAATTTAAAAAAAAATAAAGCATTACAGATACATTGGAAGTCCCATCTGTCCCATTTCACTCCACAACATATATCACTATAAGTTTCTTTCTAGTAAAGCCAGTGTGTGTAAATAACTCTCATGTAAGTGTTTACACTTTTGCTGTGGACTATACAATCATAGTAATATAGTAAATATGGATTTGCTTGTATTTCAAAATTGTAATTAATCATTATCATAATGTACATATATAAAGTTTCAGTAATATTTTAAATTCAACATTGTACTTTGATATTTATAAATATTAATACTTGTTCACTATTTTAATCATTCTTTATAGTCCCATGGTATGAATGTGCCAGGATAAATTGATCCATTTACCTATCCATAGGCTTTAGAATGATTCATATTTGCAGTGAAAATTTTTGTACACATTTCTTTCAGTACAAATGTAATTGTTTCTCCAGTAGGCCTACCTGAAAATGGAACTCCTGAGTTGTAGGATATGCCTTACCATGTGTAGCACACACACTCTGTGTTTGTAAAGTCATTTCGAAAACTACCCCCACAAATAATATATTTTATACCCTAATAACTACCAGACAAATTGTATTTCCCACCTGGCTCAAGAGCTGAAGGCATTAGTAACTACGGTTTTATATATACAGACACATATCACCAGTACTCAATTAGTTATATACTTATTTTATAATAAATACACTGACTAGAACACTTAATAATGCCTTCCCAACATAATTCTTATAAGGTAAAAACCTCTAGTACTAAACTTTATATAACTCATATTTAAATATACAGAAAAGGATATATTTCTCTGGCTTATATTAATAAAAGCATTTGAAATAGGGCCTGACAGAAGCTGTTGCATTTTGAGGTGCTAAGTTACTTTGCCACGTATTAAATTACTTACTCTGAATCTTCCAATTATATTGAAACACCATCCTTCATTCAGACAGTTGATGGTGAAAAGTCTGCAGCGGTCAATTACTTTCTCACAGTTTTTTCCAGTAAATCTTGGAATACAATTGTAAATGAATCAGTGTAGGTTAAAAAAAAAACTTGCAATTTAAATATTTTCACAGAAGTCTATTAACAGGCTGCCCCAAATAATAATGCTTTATTTAAATTACACACAACATTCATTATCACATTATGTTTTCAATCATGGATTTTGTCCATGCCTACCTGTGTTCTTTACAAAGAAGAAGTTTTATTTGTTTAGAGGGAATTTGAATAAACTACATCTTCGTTGAAAGGTCTTAATATTACCTTTTGGAGATGTAAGAGTAAGATCAACTTTGGCCTAAATGAATATTAGCAATAAAATATAGGTTTTTAGAAAACTATTGGAATAAAGGAAAGCATTATTGAAATGTGAAAAAAGAAAACGACAAATGAGGTTTCTAACGTCCAGTAGAGCCACTCTATACTGATGATATGGTCTCAGGAGTTAACGATGACGCAGGAATTTTAGACACATTGTAAAGAATTACAGTGGACAGTGTATGGTCATAGTTGCGCCAATTATAAGGTTTTGTTTGTTTCTTTGTTAGTTGTCATAGTTACCTTTTTTATAAAGCAATCTTGTAGCGTCAACGCCTGACAACAAGGATTTCTGAGTGTAACCTCAGTGCCTGATGTCGAGCTTTGGATTGCCATGGCATCCATGTCACACATCCCTCTGGAATAAACATATCGCCAGCTGTGATGCCTAATCGGGCCTAGACGAGAAGCCCGGCCTCACGTACCCTGGAGCTCCCCTTTCAGAGACTCCTGAGTGACCCAGGTAACTGGCCTCTTGAGTGACCCCACCTTTGCACCTTACCCTTGCTGTTCCCTGATTCTCACTGTTAGGGTTTAAATTCACCAATAACGAGTGACCTCACCCTCAACCCCAGTAAGGCAGAGAGCCCCAGGCCCTCCTCTCTCTCTCTCTCTCTCTCTCTCTCTCTCTCTCTCTCTCTGTGCCTTTTTCTCTTCCCCCTTGTCACAGGGCTGTCAGTGCTGGTGCCGTTTACCCTCCAGGCCCTGTGAGTATTATCAGCACTTTTCTCTTAAGTTCCCTGATGGTTGCTGCTGAGGTGCGTCTGGCGGTCATAATAAGACCCACAAGGGCCACCCCACCCAGAACATTGGTTCAAGCTGGGGAAAATGTCCTTGGGGGCTGCCACAGGTAGTGCAGACCAGGGGAGGGCCTCGGGCATTCCTAGCCAATAGCATCACTATCTAAAGACTGAGACAGACAGGAACTCAATCTGGATTCCAGTCCACTGCAGTGCATTAGCTGCGGTCAGTAAGGTGCTAAAGAACACACAGTGGTGTTCAGGCTTTCTTTGCCCTCACTCTCATTAATTCATGAGAAATATTCCAGTCTTTTAAATCACATTTAGTAAATTTCTGTTATCAAGTGAATTGGGCACCAAGTCAAATCATAATGCGTCTCTCTAAAGTACACACTAGAGAATTAACGACCCAAAGTTACACTTGTTAAAACGAAGTTGTTACAAGCTGAGGTAATAATAAAATGAATTGTACCATATAGTCATTATTTTAAATTTATTAAGTACACTGTATAATTTCATAAAAGAACCAAAGACCACATTGACACAGTCCAACCATAATAGCATCAGTAAAACACTTCAGTAATTCACCTTTCCTGCTGTTTGAGGCTCAGCTTTGCACTCTCACCTTGAGAATTAAATCATACCTTCATCCATCAGGAATAACCATGCATTTTTTTTTTAACATCTACAATGTGCCAGCCACTAGGTTAATTATTTTCAGAAATTTATTATTTTCTAATTCGATTTGCATAATTTTTGTGATATTAATTATTACCACCATGATATAAATGAGGAAATATATTCAAAAAAGTTAAGTCAGTTGCTTTGGTCATATGACTAGTTTTAGAGCTGTTTATTAAAGTATGATTTAACTTTAAATGTATTGTACTCTTCTACTCCACTGATGAAACCTGTGAAGATATGCTTACTTTGCTTCTTTTATCCTGAGGAACTAACCAGAGATCCAGAAATCATTCCAAGTACCACTTTGTTATGAAAGGTATCATGTTCACATTTTCCTAATCGGGATGTGGATGGCAGAAAGAGGGAAGCAACAAAATATCCTAAAATCGTGTTGAGTTATGGCTATCATGTTTTAATTTTCCTTTTGAGTGGGAATGAATTAAATTGGCCAAGACTAGCTATCAATACACTCACTTGTATTTATATTATTTTGGAGTATGGTTTTAAAAGATGAGAGCCAGGGCTATGAATTAAATGAAGAACTAATATTCAGTCATTAATGAGACCAGGTTGACAGACTGCTAGATGAAGATTAGGCAACAGAATCTCTGAGAAAGATGTTTCTAAACAATCCAGGGCTTATTGATCATGAAAAATTGGCCCAAAATGTTAGCACTATCATTACAAACCAAGAAGGAAGCCCCAAAACACCATCTGTGACCCTTGGCCCAGGGAAGTTTACCCCAAAGACAGAGGAAACCCACAATGAGAAGGTCTTCCTCTTGAGTTTCAGGTAATCAACGATCATGTGCCTCCACTCCCCCCACCATTCCCACCCCCATGGCTTGAAATCTAAGAGAAACTCCAGAATCTCATTCACAAGGAAAATGACATCTTCATAACTCAGCCTGAGGTCAGGGAAATAAAAGACTTAAAAATAGCATTCTTAAGTACATGATACGATGATCAGAGAGTGCAAACATTTAAATCAAGGTTTGTAGGGTGTGCAGTTACAGTTCATGATAAATAATAATAAGACATGACCATTGGAAATGGGCCAAGGTTAGATGGAGGAGGAAAAATATTATAAAATAATCCTCAAAGGATTTAAGCAACCAGGTGGGTGGATTCCCAAGATGGATACTGAAGTCATCAAGAAAGGTGACAATAGTTGTATAGAAAAGGACACAAGCCAGATGCTAGAGCCATAGTGGGGGATGGACAGAACCTGAGAGAAGAGGAGATGCTTGAAAGGAGCCTGGGGACAGAGAAACAGAGTTAGGGAGAGAATGATCTACGGAATAGCTATGTGCTAAAAATAGACAGGCTTTTGAGGGGAAAGAAAACTGGTCTGGATACGGCAACAACGGCAAGGCTACCTACACAGTTCCTCAACAGATGTACGCAGGTTGTGGGTGAATGGACAGAGCCACCAAAGAAGACTCCAGGTTTCAGCCAGAAAAAGAAAGGGAAGTATATAAAGAGAGTGTGGTGTTGGAGAATTTGCTGCTGACAAATGAGATCCCTAGGGCACAGCAGAGAATATTGGATGTTGAAGTGTTAGAGGCTGTACAGAGCAGTGTGGGGCTAAGATTAATTTGATCAGGTATGAGCTGGAAGTCTTGGAGGTTACAGGATACTAATTCAACCTATATGTACATAGCTCTGTACTAACTTCTGTCATTATATTTTATTAGTTATTATTTACAGGGAAATTAATAGATTCAGGACTAGGAGAAGAAATTATACATATATTCTCAAAATGAAGCACATAGGGAGCCAGATTTAAGGATGACTTCTGTCAACTATAACAGTCCCAGAAAATATAAAATTATATGAATAGAGCAGAACGTCCTCTTGATGAAGAAATGTCAACAATGTCCCAGATATCTTCAGTTGGAGTAGAGTTTGTAACCATAATCTGAAATTTTAATACTGTGGTTAAACTTTAACAAATTTTTTACCTTGTTAAATTTCAGAATGATTTATTCAAAAGGGAAGGTTAGTCTTATAAATATGGCTATTGATTTCAAGGAAAGAAAAATGTACCAACCTAGCTTTTGAGATAATTAACTCTAAGAGATTGAGGTTTCCTGTTAGTTAGGAATTATTGGGTGACCAAGTTCCTCATCCAAATGTGTGATTGCTATTTTTAAAAGGATTTTTCAAAATTAATGTGAAAATATAACTTTATTATTTGTTGAAAGGAAATATGTTGACCTATATATTTCTGTGTCACGATGTTCTATTTCAAAGTCACAGTGCATGCTTAATTAAATTTACTTGTGACAGACACTGAAAACCCTAAACCCACCCATGGCTGATGTGGAGCGACATCATACAGACTAACGAAATGCTGAAACTGACGTGAGAAAAAAAGAAAGTATGTTAATACACTGAATTGACACTTAAGCAGCACAAGCTATAAATGCAACTCTGAGTAGGAAACAGGAAAAAAAAAAAAAAAACAAGCTGGGAGAATAAAATAGAACATTATTAACCCATGAAATATCTTAGAATTTGAGTGGAGAAAATAAAAAGTTTAGAAAGCAAAAATATGTATATATAACATAATTTCTGATTTTTTAAAGCCATAGTACTTATTATTATCTAGTTTATGGTGTCTTTTACAAAGATAACTCTCAATAAATATTCTTTAAACAATTGACTTTCAGGTTGGAAAAAAAAAATTGATGTAACAGAAAGACACTAGTTGGTTGCATTACTCTCTACTTCCTGATTCGTGTTTCTTCATTTTATTATGAATATTCAGAAGGCAATTACCTTTACATTAGACAATATTAGAGTCACTTCATTCAGTAAATATCAAAATAGGTAAGTGTGTGTGTCTCTGCATGTGTACTCGTGTTTGTGTGTGATTGTGTGATTGTGATGGCAGTATCAGAACCGTGGGTCCTGACACTCTTCAAAGCCCTCGTGTGGTCTGGTGGTGCAAGCACTCCCATCCCTGGTGTGTAGTGGAGAATGCAGAGTACTGCTCTCTCCAGTTGTGATGCCCTGCCCTCCACTGCCCTGCGCCTCCAGCCCCCAACCTCCAGCAGAGAGCTAATCAGGACCTGGAAGGCCTCACTGGAGCTGTGTTGGGCAGTGCTCTGGACGTTACCTCTCACATAGGGAAAGGGGGCCCCAGCGACTGCAGCTTCAACACTGTCTTTGGAGGAGCTTCCGGGCTATCCACTGAGCTCCTGACAAGCCCTCACAACCCTAATTCCTTGTCAACACTAGCAATTGCCCCACTAGGATCTAACTTCAAGGCCATCAAGGTGAACCTCTTATCACCATTTACCATGGACATCTCAAGAAGCCAGAGGATTCTCAGGAGGTAATTTTACTTCCTCTCTCATCTGATCATAGTAATTTAGACCTAGTCCATACATTCAAGTAGAGAAACTGATAGCATCATCACCTTTCTGTTCTCCTCTCTTCATTTTACTCCTTTCCAACCCCACACTTTTTTCCCCCAGATTCATAATAAAAACGTAAAAGCTTGAGTTGAAATGTGTGGATGAAGAAGACGAAAAGGTATAGGAGGATTTTCTGCATTGATGCTGTCTGAACTCAGCTTAGCATCTCTGGAGAATTTTGAAGAAATGCACATTTGCAATCCCCACCCCCAGACTGACTGAATTGGAAACTCTAGGGGCAGGGAAAAACGATCTGTGTTTTAAACAGCCCTTCAGGAGTTTCTAATGCAGCTAAAGTCTGGTACAGCTAGTGTGAAAATCACTGTTCCAGAAACACATACCTTCTAATATAACAATGCCCAGATAAATTTTTAACTAAAGGCATTTAAGTCAAAGGGTGTATGAATTTCTCATTATCTTCAATGATTCTTTTAATCTCCTTTGAGAAAAGAAAAATTGTTCTCAAGACTATTTTTTCATTGTTTCAACTTCATGTTTTATTAGTTTATATTGATCATATGACCTTTACTTCATGTGAGTCAAAGTTAGCAACTTTTTTGCACTATCACTGGTGAGTTTGGGGGTGGGAGAATCTGGGGGCTGGGAACTGTTTTGTGTTCCCCACATTCTTACTGATATCTGAAGCCTGGGTTTTCACTCATCATTCAAATTAGTCTGTGTTATTTCTGCCCTGTGAATAAGTTTTATTTTTACTCTCCTGTCACTTTTCTTATCTTTCACCCTCTTTTAATCTAATTTAATCAATAGAGGGGACAATGTTTTTAATTAAGTAGATTCAAGATGAGTGAGCACAACGTATATTGTTCTCAATGTAAATTTTTAAAGAATATGGGCAATCTGAACAATTAGAATGCATACAGTGGCTCATATTAATTTCTAAGTTTACTTCAAAGTTGTTATAACTAGTTACCTATTTGACATATTTCATCCATCCTAGGTAAACCTAACTTGAATTTCTATAACTTTCATCCTATCTAAAACATGCTTTACAAAGCATTCAAGATCAAACTCCATCATTTTAAAATTAAATATATTAATTAGTAATATAACAGTAAACTGAGGGAGGACAACATTGCCTCTAGTTATCTAGTTTTCCCTTTGATGATAAAATTTAAAACAAAGGCTTCTAGACAACTAGAATAATGCTAATAATAAAAACCAATAAAAGCATCATACTTGATAAAAAATAAACATATATGAATGCATATTTACCTATATTTATATAATGCTATCCATATTTTTAAAGTTGATCACTTGTCTAAGTAGACTCACAAATATACTAGTTCTATAAGGCTCAGAACTAGAAATTATAAATTAAAAAGCCAATATTGTTAAAAGGATAATAGCTGGATTTATAGGTAAGTTAATATAAGATTGAATGCATCCACAGATTTGCCTTGATGGGTTGGATGTTCTAAGATCTTGATATATTGAGGAGGTTTCTCTTCATTCGCTTTTGAAAATGTCAAATTTGAAAAGCTTAATATGTTTTTTAACTTTGCACTTAGATTCTTTGAAATTGATCAAAATAGTGCCCACTGTACATCTTTAATGCACATGCATCTGTGATATACGTGCAGGTTTTTTTTTTTTTTTTTTCACGGTGCTTTTAAGGTTTTCCTGTACCACAGCCTTCATTTTTTTTAATTTATTCTTTTATTCAAACAGAAAGTCACAAAAATTATAATCATCCTCATCAGTTCACTCAGTGAACCACAGCTTTTAATTTTCTGCTTTTATGGATATTCTAAAAGTTCTGAGCTTATTTACTGCCCTTCAATAATGCCTAACAGAACTTTCTTTAAGCAGATAAAAGTCTAGCAAGATAAAAGTCAAGCAAGTGTGAAGAGTATAAATTGCACTTCTTGATGGTGTGAAAGCGTAACTATAAAGCTATTTAAAATGGTCTAAAGTGATAGGCCTAGATAACTAACTCACTTCTGTCATTTACAAATTTTTAGCAAGTCTTTATTTAAATAAGGCACTGTTTCCTAAAACTATGCCTAAAGATCCTAAAGGAAAACTCTCAGCTGAGGTCTGTGAATTGCAGGAAGAGACAATGGGTCTATACTTTCAAACAATAATAGCAAGGATGTATGTGTACAGTAGAAATAATACTGTGGGCACTTACATTATCTCTTCCTTCTAGACCTTCAAATATTATCCAGCTACCCTAAAGATCTTCATTACAAAACAAAATAGATGTTTTAGGATGGTATGCCCAAATCATGATTAAGAATTGCTCCAATATTTATTTAAAATCAATGCCACAACATTTAAACATTTCATAGAAAAAGCATTAAGATTTTTCTACTTTAACTGGAAATAAAATATTATAAGCCATTAATTTTTTTTAAGCTTAAAACAGAACACTGTTTTATTTTTGTGCACAGGATTTAAACTTCATATATTTTTGTTTAAAAATAGGAAGTTAATTATAACTGCAATGATAATCTTTCTCATATTTCATACTTGTGTCATTAATCTTGCAAGGAAAAGACTCCAGTGGTGTTTGAAGTTGCTTACAAAGCTTGACTGTACATATTGGAGAGAACATGCACATGATATCCTAGAAAAGATTAAAAAGTATTTTTTACAAAAAAATAATAAAATCTGTATATCTCAAAGATAATGAAAGGATTCTTACATGTGGAGAGATGGAAATTATTTTCATAAGCAGGTAGTAGAAGTTTTCACTCGGTGCAACAATGTGGAAGATTCTATTTCCCAAAACGTCCCAACATTGTTTCCCATGTCACACACTCTTCCTACTACCTTATTTCAACATTCCTCTAATTGAGAATTGGGGCTATATTTACCCCCTCGAGAGTAAGCAAGCTGTGACTATGGGGAAAGGATGCTCTGTGACTTTCAAGGCTAGGTTTAAAAAGGCCATACAGAGTCTGGTTATCTGGGTATGCTTGGAACCCAGCCACCATGTTGTGAGGATGCACAAGCCACACAGAAGAGTTTTATTTAAGATTATGGCTGATAGTTCCAGCTGAAGATGTGGTTGACAACCAGCATTGACCCCTGGACATATGAGTGAGGAAATCTTTAAGGTATGAATATTAATTCATATTATGAATTCAAATATGAATCTTAGCAAAATGAAAGATTGTCATTTGTGGGAACTACTAAATTATTTTCTAGCCATATTTATTTAACTATTAAATAAAATGTTAAAGTACAATAATATAAAATAATCAAATAATAAAGAAAATATTTTTAAATAAATAAAAATGAAAAGTTTACAAAATTACATTGTCCATAAAGGAGACTTCTGTCAGAATAACAAATAAAATTGAAGAGTATTTTTGAGATTGGGGTTTCTATTTAAAATGGGAACAATGGAAATAAGCAAGTTAAATACATTTTCTGATGTTCCTGAGTTGGAAAATTGCAATATGTTAATTAGAAGTTTAATTATTTGTACTTTTCAAACAGCTTAGTAATGGTAAAATATATTTTAAAACCACTCCCTTGTATGTTAGATTCAGACTTACCGTTGGAATATCAATGCAGTCAGTAACATTCTGACATGGTTTAGGTGAACAATCATTGACATCGGTTTCACAGTTTTGATTGAGCAATCCTTCTGTGCATTCCAAAATGTAAGCTGAGCTTTTATTTTGACTAATTTCTCCTTTCCAACACGACTGAGAAGCATAATGTTCCATTGACTCCTCACAGAATTGACCTTAAAAGATGACATACAGAGAGAAAGAAAATATGAACATAGGCATGTACAAAAACTTGGTATAGAAAAAGTCTCTAGAGTTCATGAAATCTTCTTAAACACGTTTATCATGGTATAATTTACACATCATAGAATTCACCCACTGCAAATCTATAAATCAATAATTTTTGCAAGTGTATACAGCTATTGGACTGTCAGCACTACCCAGTTTCAGCACATCTCCATTGCCAAAAAAAGGCATTTTTATGGTCACTCTTTGTCCCCAAATCCAGCCCCAGACAACCATTAATCTTTCTCTCTCTACAGATTTGCTTTTTCTGGGCATTTCATATAAATGGAATGGTACAATATATTGTCTCTTGCGATTGGCTTCTTTCCTTAGAATAAAATATTTGAGGATTTTTCATGCATCTATCACTATTTTTACTCTTTATTGCCAAAGAGCAATTCGAAATATATATAATATTTTGTTTATTCATTCACAAGTTGGTAAACATTTCAGTTATTTCTACTTTTTAACATTTTTATTGAGATGTAATTGACACATAACATTGTTAGTCTCAGGTGTACAGCATAATGTTTCAATGTATGTATATATTGTGAGATCATCATCACAAGTCTAGTTAACATTTATCACTACACACAGTTACTTTTTTTTTTTTTTGCTCGTGATGAGAATTTTTAAGATCTACTCTCTTAGCAACTAACTTTTATGAGCAGTTAATTCACTCACAAGTATCTGGGTGGATATATACTTTAGTAGGTCTTGCACAGATTCCTGACAGTGAAATTGCTGAGGTGTAAATTTATGTGTAACTTTTTAAGAAACTGCCAAACTGCTTTGCCAGGTAGCTGTGCCATTTTTTATTCACTCCATCAATCTGTGAGAGTTCCTGTTTCTCACATTCTTGCCAACATTTGATATTGTCCATTTTCTTTATTATAGCTCTTCTAGTGGTTGTGAAATAGTATCTCAATTCAATTTGCATTCTCATAAGAATAAAGATTTTGAGTATCTTCTCATATGTTTATTAACCATTTTTCTGTCTTCCTTAACGAAATTTACCTTCATATATAAAGAATATTTTAAATTGTGTTATTTTCTTATTATTGAGTAGTGAGTGTTCTTTTCATATTCTAAATACAATTCTGTCATGATATATGTAACTTGCAAATATTTTCTCCTTGTGTTGCCTTGACTTTTCATTTTCTCAGTTAGTAACTTTTGGATAGGAAAAGTTTTTATTTAACTAAGTCTAAATTGTCAAATTTTTCTTTCACTTTATTAAGTCCAACTTGTAACTTTTATATATCATGGTTTTGTTATAATATCTAAAAAGTCTGTCTAACCAATAGTATAAAGATTTTCTCTTATGATTTATTAGACATTATTATCAATTTAGCTCATAATTTAGATCTATGATCCATTTGATTTATTGCATGATGTGAGAGAAAGTTATGTTATTTCATATATATGAATAGCATGTTATTTTATATATATATGATTTTTTACATGTTGATATATAATTTTTCAGGCAACATTTTTTTGAGAAGACTGTTCTTTTTTCATTTAGTTGCCTTTTTCACTATTGTGGAAAAACAAGTGATCATAAACATGAGTTCACTTCTGGACTCTCAATTCCTTCTCATAAGCCTATATACTTATCCATATGCAATAACACACTGCCTGGATCAATGCAGGTTGATAGTAAGTTTTGAAATTTGGCAATCAAACTTTTTCCTTTTTTAAAAAAAATTTTCAGTCTGTATAATGTTTTGTATAAACTAGTCAATTTCTTCAGAAAAGCCTCCTGGGATATTGACAGGGATTTCAATGAATCAATAGGTTAAACTGAGAAGAATTACCATCTCAAAAATATGGCGTTCCAGTCAATGAATATGCAATATCTCTCCATTTGTTTAGATATTCTTTCATCTCCCTCTCAATGTTGTATAGTTTACAGTTAAAGTCTTGTATTTAATTAATTAAATTTATACCTAAGCATTTTATCCTTTTGATACTATTATAAAGGGAAATGTTTTTTTTTTTTTTAATTTAACGTTTGAAATTTTGTTGCTAGTATATCAAAATACAATTAACTTTTACATTTTATCTTATATCCTGCAAGCTTTATAAACTCAGTCGCAAGTCTGGTAGTTCTTTTTTTTTTGCATTTCTTAGTATTTTCTACATAAGAGATTATGACATCTGTTAATAAAGGTAGTTTTACTTCTTCCTTTTCAATCTGTATGTTTTTTTATCTATTTTCTCCTTATCCAAGTCTGCAACAACCTGTACAACATTGACTAGATAGTGAAAGTGGATATCTCCGTGCTGTTCTCATTCTTAAGGGAAAATCTGCCAGCACCACTTCATTAGGGTGATATTAACTGGACAATTATCATAGATACTTTTTATCAGGTCGAGAGAGTTTTGTTCTTTTTCTGAGCTGTTTTAGAGTTTTTATAATGATTGTGTGTTGGATTTTGTCAAATGTTTTTTGTCCTGGTTTTGTCTTTCATTCTAGTAAAATTAATTTATTTTTAAACGTTAAACCAATCTTGCATTCTTGGAGAAAATTATTCTGTTTTAGAGTACAAAAACATGCTTTTTGTGTTTCTGGATTTGTCGTGCTCATATTGTGTTGGGGATTTTCAATGTATATTCATAAGTGGTTCTCTTATTTTTTGCCTGGTTTTGGTATAAAGGTAATATTGGCCTCATAAGATGTGTTCAAAAGTCTTCCCTTTCCTTCTATTTTTTGAATATTTCATAAGGATTATGATTAAATATTTGGCAAGTCTGTGTCAACTTTGTATTTCTTCTTGAGACAATTTAGTAATTTGCATCTTTCCAGAAATTTGTCCATTTCATTTAAATAGTCTAATTTCTTGGCATAATGGTATTTCCTTATAATCCTTTTAATTTTGAATGATCATTATTTATGTCCCCACTTTAAATTCTGGTTACTTTAAATTCTGGTTTAACTTTCTGTTACGTTTGGAGAGCTTGTTATCATATAATTTTAATTCCTTCAGATTTATTGAGGCTGGTTTTGTGGCCATGATCATTTGTTTATATAATGTCTATCAACAGCAGAATTGAGTACTCGAATGCTTGGCACTGGATACAACGTGAGAATGGGCACTTCCTGAAAGTCTGTGCCCTAAGAAAGGCACTTGCCTGCCTCTAGTCCCCACCCTGAGATCATGCGAAAAGAACAAATAAAGTACTGATGTTAAGGTCCAAGGCTGGTAGTTCCACTGCAGCTTCCATGAGACTGGAATCAATGTCTGTTTCGTTGTTGAGCTGAGGTGTTTGTCAGATTCTGTTTAGCACATTTCCATTAGGCACCTCCTACTGGTAATAAAAAAGTACCCATAGTACTGGCCTGACATCCTTGCCATATCTGTTAAATCCTGGATTTCACAAACACAATTTACTCTTTTACTTTTTGTTGTGTAATGAATAGGTCTTTGGATAATTCATACTTGCTGGGGAGAGCTGAAAAGGGAAATATTTGACTTCCTACTAAAAATGGCACACCTGGCCTCCAGAAATTATCTACTGAAGTTTAAAAAAAAAAATTGTACTTCAAGTTCATAAAGCTTGTCAACCAATCACTATATAACCAAAGGCCAACAGTATACAACAGGTTCATTAAAAAATCTTCATATAAAACTCATTCATTATTATGTGAACAAGAACATCAAGAAACATTTAGCTGCAGAGAATTAAGTTACTTAGCAAGAGCATACAAACCAAAAAAAAAAAAAAAAAACACTTAGAAGAAGATATGCAGTTAATTGATAGTTTAAATCGTGTGCAAAATTCTAAAATATAAAGTCATAAAATGTTGAGTGACCATACCACTGGCATTATTATATTAAGATAACTCAACTTCTATTTTGAGCACATGAAGAAGAATGAACATGCATTTCTCAGTGGTGTGATATATTAACATATTATCCTATAAAATATTTGTAGGAAATAACATTTAATTATATTTAAGACATCAGTGTTAATTGGCTCCATGGTAAGAAACTAGTTGAATGACCCTATCTCATATTTATGTAGTGCTTGACATTTCCATAGCACTTATATCCATACAATTTGATAAAATCCTTAAAGACAAACTTAGAATTTATAAAAGGCCATTATTATCCAGTTTTATAGTTGAATTTTTTTAAGTAAAAAACTAATTTTGCTAGAGGTTGAGCAACTTGCAACATGTCACACATTTGGTTAATTAATGGCAGATTAATAATACAAATATGTGAATTCCACCTAACCCTATTATAATTCACCACAACATATGCCCACTAGATCAGTTCTGTAAGAAAGGGTAGAAGATTCATATATTACTTCACTATTAGCATTAGTTCAATATCCCCATTCTAGGATACATTATATGTAAAATATAAAAAAAACATAAAAGTAAACAAAATATTACTTTGGCTTCTTATACAAACAAACAAACAAACAAAATTTTTCCAACTTATAAATATATCTCTGTGGATATTTGTAGTGGCAGTTTCCAAGGTAATCTACAGGATAAAGTAGTGAACAGTGAAATGTGCATTTTTCAGCACTTATTTTGAAATAATTCACATAAAGTTGCAAAGATAGTACCAATAAGTCATGGGTACAGATACATCTTATAGAGCTATAATATAGTATCAAAACTAGCAAATCAACATTAGTACAATGTGTGGATATGGTTCTATGTCATTTATCACATGTGTAGATTCAGGTAACCACCACCTCCTTCAAAATACAAAACTATTTCATCACCACAAAGATTTCCCTTATGCTGCTCCTCATAGTCTCACTTGACCCTATTTGCCTTGCTATTTTTAGCTACTGGCAACCATTAATTTTTTTCTCCATCTCTATAGTTTTGTCATTTCAGTCATATTATGTAAGTAGAGCCATACAACATGTGGCTTTTTGAAATTGGCTTTTATTGTTCCACTTATAACATCCTTCAGAGACTTTTAGTTCTATGGACTTAGCTTTCCCATTGGAAATTTAAAACAAACATTTATACAAAGTTGGTGTGAAGTAGCAGAGGATGAGGGCACACAACCAAAGTGGGCAGAAGTGACCCACGAGATACTGAGGAAGTAATCAGCAGCCAGATTGCCAGCTGACATCTCGCTAAAGACAGCCACGATTTTTGGAACTATGTGGTGGAGACAGTAAAGCTCATCTGTTATTCCAATGGCTTCGAAGTCATCTTTATATGCCATACATATTCTAGCCAATGAAATCCTAATAGAAATTCTGGGTGTCAGTCCAGGTTAAAGCCTTTCCATCTCTCATCCTTTTTGCTCTAGCCACTTGGAAGCCACATGTTCCATTTGCTGACTCTAAAATATTCCAGAAGCTTGGATTCCTGAGTCACTACTTGGGAAAGGTTTACCCTGCAGAGGCAACGGATTTCCAATTACTTTGCATGAGAAAATCTTTGGGTTAAGGTGTATTTGTTGAGTTAATGTAATCTAGCCTAACATGAAAACTACAGAATATTTTACCAAAACTGAGATTTTGCCATTATGGGAACTTAAAACTTGTGGTATTGGTTTAATGAGTGGTGGGCATCAAGGAAATGTGAAAGGCTGAAAAGGTGATGACCAACGTTACAACGTATCACCTGATGTAATTTAAGAGGACTTGAAATGCCTGCTTATTCAACAGCTATAGCAGAAGAAGTTGGAAAACACAAACTTAGTAGAATTATTCGGTTGTTATTAACTGCTTTTTATGAGATAATAAATGAAATAAATACACTAGAGACTATCTGCATGCAAATAAAATAATGAAAATATTGGGGAGCAATATTAAGAATAAAATTGAACTATGACTATTAAAGTGTTTTCATGAGTCCCTATGTGAAAATAACCCTATTTATAGCAAAATATGGAGCATTAAAAAAAAACTGTTCAATGTAAAAATAATTACTGGAGGGTAAATGCAAAAGTGGGTGTTGCATCTTTTCATTTTAGACAGCAAAATACATATACAGCCATGTACACACATAACACAAATAATTTAAACTAAGACATTAAGCAGCAGTCTTATTAAATCAATCTAAGTAAATTTTACTTTAATGTAGGTCATAATGGGCTTTCTATAAAGCAAACTATCTCCACTATCTTAATAAGGTGGATATATCCATAAAAATCACAGTAAATGGAAGATCATTTTAGATTGCAATGTTTTATCATGATTTCAGTAAGTTCTTCTGGTCAGTCCTCTTATGAAGTGTCAAAAGTTTCTAAGGCAATTCTGTATAAAATAATGCACAGCAGTTAGTTGAACACTTTAGTCATGTAAATTCATTTTAGTCTACTTTCATGTAAGAACAAAGCTATTATACTGTTAAGGATAGGCAAGAAAACTGAAGAAAGACAGCTAACTTGTTGACTCCTGTTTATTACAGCTTTAAGACTTTGTCAAGATGAACTGCTTCAAAATAAGAAAGGATATTTGATGCAAATATTTAATATTCATCCATTTTAAAAGTCATTGTGTAAAAGGTGGATATTTAGGTGTTTCAGATAAATGAAAAGAACTACTTAAGTTATTAATTTCATGCATGCTTTAACAAATACCATTTAAGTACTCTTACTCTCATGTTATTAATACAGTTTCAACCATGCATGGCATGAAATTTTAACAGTTAGACATATTAATTTTAAGTTCCTAAAGTGTGGCTCTCACTACTCTGTTGTTCTACTCAGATCCCTAGGATTGAATGCACAACCTATTGCAAGGAGCTGAATACTTAATATTTTCCTTTACAGCAAATATCTGCATTATTTTTTGCTAAAAAGCCAGACAGTAATTATTTTAGACTTTGAGGGTCATAACATCTCTTGAACCACTGAATTCTGCTGTTGTATCATGGAAGCAGCTATAGACTATATACAAATGCCTGAGAATGACTGTGTTCTTTTGCTTTAATTTCTTTGATAAAAATGGACAGTTCTTTAAAACACTTTCTTAGTATTAATTTAGCAATTTTATAGTGTAGACTTTGTCATTATCCCATTATTGTACACTGAATGTTTATGTCCCCCAAATTCATATGTTGAAACACATTAGTTAAATTAATTAATTTAATTCATTTTAAATAATTGATTAAATCCATTTAATTCATTTTAATTTAAATTATTTAAATTAACTTAAATTAAATTTTAATTAATTCATTTAATTCATTTTCTAGTAGAGAAAATACTCTTCCAATTAGCGAATTGCTTTTGAGCAACAAAAAATTGATATTAATAAAAAGTAAAGGAAAGAATATCTGCCACTAATTCTAAAAGTGTCTACCTCAAGGTCACAATTAGTGTATCTCCAATTAGGTAGCAGAGTAAAGCCTTTATAAATCTAATTTTATTTTCATGTTTAATCAAAGCCTTAAAGATTTGAACAGAGATCTGTTTAATCTCTGAATGAATGCACCTCAACACGCAAATAACAGACAAACTTAGACGTTCCTCTGAGAAACTGAGAAAACAGAGAAATGAAATTACTCATGTGAAGAGTATTTCAAAAGGAGAGTTAAAAAATAGGGCAATCACCTGTCTCTGGAGCAGAGATACTGCTAGAAGGAAAATACAATAGAAGTTTACAAATCATGATTCATAAAATGAGATTTTTATAAAAAGAAAAATTAAAGCCAAACTTTTAGTAATTCTTAAAAAGAATGAGAGAATATGTCTACTTGACATTAAGAATATTAAAACGGTTATATATGTATATTTGATTATATGTATTGAAACGATTATAAAGTATAATAAAATAGTTAACAATTCTATGCTAGGAAAAACTGAAAACTGAAAAAGCAATGTACCAAAATCGTCACAGATGGATAGAGAATGGCTGAATATACCGGTAACATAATATATAATCTGTAAAGAAAATAATCAGAGAATTATCTAAAAGGACACCTAGCCTGAATTTTCTGAATTTTTAAAGTCTGTCAAAATTGTAGAATTAGATTCATTATATTCTAGAACAGTACTGTTCAAAGAAATGTCAAATGAAATTTGAAATTTTCTAGTAGCCACACTTAAAATATAACAAAGCAAGTGAAATTAATTTTAATAATACACTTAATTTACCCCAATAAATCCTAAATACTATTATTTCAACCATCATCCAAATAAGATATTAGCAACGTCATATTTTACATTTTTTATACTGCACCTTTGAAAACTGAAGTGGGAAAGTGTGTCTTTTGCACTTATTGCCATAGATGGCTTGTGGCTCTGTTTAGATAGCACATTTCCAGAGCACAGAAAAAATGTGAATCTTCCAATCTCATCTCAGAAAGCTATTCTGAACTTGAAGGTAAATATCTTACGGAGCACAACGTTAAATTTCAGTCGCATGCCTAAAGATGAAAGAATCTTAAGTGAAATATGAACAAATAAACTTCATTATTATTGAAAAGTAGTAGTAATAAAATACAAATGGGTTAGGTCTTTTTTAAGATTGAAAATGTTTAGAAAATCTATGAATATAATATCACATCAATAGAAATAAGATCCTATAAATATGAGGGACATTGAAGTTAAATGGTTCTGTGAATGGTCATTTCAATAAATTTTGTGGAAATAATTATACATTCTCACACACACACACACACCCACACACACACACACAAAAACACTTATCCCCACAACTCATAAAAATAGCCATCAATACAATCAGATTTATTTTTATTTTTTTAATTTTGTCCACACCATGTGGCATGTGGGATCTCACTACCCTGACCAGGGATTGAAACTGGACCCTGGCAGTGAAAGTGCCAAACCCTAACCACTAGACCACCAAGGAAGTCTCAGATTGTATATTTAAATGTGAAAGGTAAAACAATAAAAAATGTAGAAAGTAAGATTTCTTAGACACAGTGGAATTCATTAAAATTTCATTAAAAATAAAAACATCTATTAATTCAAAGACACCATTTAAAGATTGAAAACTGAGTAAGAGAATGGGCCAAAACACTTTTAACACTGATAACTAGCAAATGCAGAGTATATTAGAAATGTCTACAAATGAATAAAAATATGTAAATTTTACATATATGTATACATTATGATTATATATTACAAAAACTCTCTAGATACACATACATATATGTATATACATAAAACAATCAAAAAATAACTTAGATAGGTTCTTCACACAAAAAATCAAATTAACGATAAAGATTGAAAACACCCACTCTTATTAGTTAATATAGATATAAAAATTAAACCAAAGCACTGCTATGTATTTGCAAGAGTGACTGTCATAAAAATGGGTGACCTGCAGAGTGATGTGTGCTTGTATTGAAAAGGGAAATTTCATACATGCTAATAGGAGTGTAAGTTAGCACAATCCCTTTGGAAACGATGTGTTATTACCAACATTTCACAAATATATGAAATATGAGTACAAAGTATATAGAGTGTATACACACTATATATAGTGTATACATATATGTAGTAGGTATACATATATACACATATATATAGTTATACATATATATATAATATTATATATTATATATATAGTTATTATATATATATATTATATATACAGTTATACATATATATATAATATAATATATATATATGTATATTCTTATAAAGAAGCCATAAGAGACTAGTGCAGGAGCGCTTATACTGGAATCATTCATAAGCGACTCAAGCTAGAAATTGTCTAAATAATGACCATAAACAATTAAAAAGCATAC
>RJWK010032209.1:0-23790 GCA_004363435.1 Platanista minor
TACCCAGCAAGGCTCTCATTCAGATTTGATGGAGAAATTAAAACCTTTATAGACAAGCAAAAGCTGAGAGAGTTCAGCACCACCAAACCAGCTTTACAACAAATGCTAAAGGAACTTCTCTAGGCAAGAAACACAAGAGAAGGAAAAGACCTACAATAACAAACCCAAAACAATTAAGAAAATGGGAATAGGAACATACTTATTGATAATTATCTTAAATGTAAATGGATTAAATGCTCCCACCAAAAGACACAGACTGGCTGAGTGGATACAAAAACAAGACCCATATATATGCTGTCTACAAGAGACCCACTTCAGACCTAGAGACACATACAGACTGAAAGTGAGGGGATGGAAAAATATATTCCATGCAAGTGGAAATCAGAAGAAAGCTGGAGTAGCAATTCTCATATCAGACAAAATAGACTTTAAAGACTATTACAAGAGACAAAGAAGGACACTACATAATGATCAAGGGATCGATCCAAGAAGAAGATATAACAATTGTAAATATTTATGCACCCAACATAGGAGCACCTCAATACATAAGGCAAATACTAACAGCCATAAAAGGGGAAATCAACAGTAACACAATCATAGTAGGGGACTTTAGCACAACCTATACACATTCTATTGGTAATCTTATGCAATGGCATCGTTTTAAATATCATTTTAAGCTCAAAACTTCCAAATGTATATCTCCATCCAAAAATCCAGTTATTGTCTAATGATCTACTTTGTAACCTATTCCTGGACATTTGATAGACATAACAGACTCAACACCTTCAAACTTCTCCTCAGCTTTCATTTAAAACATTTTTTTAAACTTTATTTATTTAGAGCAGTTTTAGGTTTACAGCAAAATTGACAGGAACTTACAGCAATTTCCCATATACCCCATGCCCCCATATATGCATAACCTCCCCCATTATCAACACCACCCACTAGAATATGTATTTGTTACAATTGATGAACTAAAATGACACATTATCACCCAATGACCATGGTTTTCATTAGGGCTCACCCTTGTACCTTTTATGTGTTTGGATAAAGGTAGAGTGGCATGTATCCATTGTTCTGAGCTGATTTCAGTCTGTCAGTGAGGAATGCTGTGGTTGGACAGGCTCTTGTGGTTCTTATTGTGATTGCAAGATGCCCTTCAGCAATATCCAGGAAACTGAAAAAAAATACAGGTTTATAATTATTATTTTTAAACAGTTTTTTACTACATTTATTTATTTATTGTTATTATTTGGCCGTCCAGCACGTGGGATCTTAGTTCCCTGACCAGGGATCGAACCTGCGCCCCCTGCAGTGTATGCATGGAGTCTTAACCAATTGACTGCCAGGGAAGTCCATATAGGTTTATTATTTACAAACCTGGAAATTACATAGCACATCCGGATCCACATAGCAAGGTCGAGGGGAGAGAGAGAGTACATGGGCCTGTGTTTCTGCTTTTATTGTGGTCGAGAGTGGGAGTGTAGGGTTTCATGGGCTCACTCTTTACTGGGGAATTTAAAACCTAAGAGTAGGAGTTTAAAGCACAGGAAGATAAAAAAACAAGTAGCCCAAATGGTCAGTTACTGAAATCAACCAACAGTTCCTAAAGCAAAGGAGCCTCAGTGGGAAGGGCAGCCTGGCTCTTTATCTAATCACTTGGTTGGCAATGTTGTTTATTACAGATAGCCATCTTTGAAGTGGATGCCTCTTTGATGCCTTGGCAAACAAAGTTTAAGTCAGGCACTTGAGTTACAAAAAAGAAAATAAAACAACTGTCAGGGCTTACACTGCAATCCACCATTAGAGTTCCATTCAGATGAGTTTCACTGCCCTAAAAATTCTCCACCTTTTTATCCCTTCCTCCTGCCTAAGGCCTTGTATCCACTGATATTTTTACTGTCTCCATAGGTTTGCCTTGTCCAGAGTGTCAGAGTTGGAATCATACAGTACGTAGCCTTTTCAGATTGGCTTCTTTGCCTTAGTAATATGCATTTAAGTTTTCTCCATGTCTTGTCGTGGCTTGATAGCTCATTTCTTTTTAGAGCTGAATAGTATTTCCTTGTTCGTATGTACCACAGTTTATTTATCCATTCACCTCCTGGACATCTTGCTTTCTTCCAAGATGGAACATTGGCAGTTATGAATTAAGTTGCTATAAACATCCATGATGTGCAGGTTTTTGTGTGGACAAACGTTTTCAATTCCTTTGGGTAAATACCAAGGAACAAAATTTCTGGATTGTATGGTAAGTCTATGTTTAGTTTTTTAAGACACTGCCAGACTATCTTGCAAAGTGTCTGTGCCACTTGCATTCCAGCCAGCAATGAATGAGAGTTCCTGTTGCTAAACATCCTTACCAGCATTTGGTGTTTTCAGTGTGTGAGCTTTCTTTTAATTCTGTTCTGGCCACAGCATTCCCATTTTCAGTCGATGCCAACCCCATCCTTCCAGTTGCTGAGACTAAAAAATCTAGGGATCATCCTTGACTCATTCTTCTTCTCATACCACAGAAACAGCCCCATAGCAAATCTGATTGGGTCCACTTTCAAAATATATCGTTAGTCTCACCACTTTTCATCACCATGCCTGCCCCCAGCCTGCTTAGCACCATCCTCTACCTAGATTTTTGCAGTGGTCATCTAACTGATTTTCTCTATCCTATGCTTGTTTTTTTGCAGTCTATTCTCAACTCTTCAGCCAACATGACCCTTTAAAACTTTGAGTCAGGTAGTGTCCATCTTTGAATAAAACCCTGGAAAGACTCCTCCTTTTACTTAAAGAAAATTCAAAAGTTTTACAAGACCCTGAGGCACTTCACAGGCCTTTAGCCCATGTTCCTCTCGACCTCCTTTTTTTTTTTTTTTTTTTTTTGAATTTTTAAAAATATTTATTTATTTAGGCTGCACTAGGTCTTAGTTGCAGCATGTGGGATCTTTAGTTGCAGCACATGTGTGGGATCTAGTTCCCCAGCCAGGGATGGAACCCAGGCCCTCTGCATTGGCAGCACGGAATCTTACCCACTGGACCAGCAGGGAAGTCCCACTGATCTCCTTTTTTTTTTCCCCCTATAAATTTACTTATTTATTTTGGCAGGCTTCTCATTGTGGTAGCTTCTCTTGTTGCAGAGCATGGGCTCTAGGCGCGTGGGCTTCAGTAGTTGTGGCTCGCAGGCTCTAGAGCGCAGGCTCAGTAGTTGTGGTGCTTGGGCTTAGTTGCTCCATGGCATGTGGGATCTTCCTGGACCAGGGCTTGAACTTGTGTCCCCTGAATTGGCAGGAGGATTCTTAACCACTGTGCCACCAGGGAAGTCCCTGACCTCCTTTTTAAAACTCCCTTCCTCACTCACCTAGTTCCATGGGCATCAGCACCTGGCTTTGCTTAGGACATGACACTGGCTGATACAGTTCTTGGATATGCACAAAAATGCCACACGACTTAATTCTTCATCATTTTTCAAGTCTTGCCTGAAATATCCATGAGGTTTCTCATTACTACTCTATTTAATATTACACCATCTCATTCCCTGCTTTTCCCCGAAATCCAGCTTTTTTCCCCCAAGGCACCTATCATCATACAGCATATCGTGTAATTTACTTGTTTTTTCATAATTGCATCTTTGCTTCTCTCTTCCATCTGTATTTAAAAAACAAGGAAATATGAGTGGACTCAAAGTGACATTTGATGTGGTGTGTCCATTAGGTTTTGTAGCTTTGGGGAATATCTGAGAGAACATTTCTAAACATTTCTTCGATCCTTGCAGAGTACACTACATGGAATCCGCGGGCTTCTTAAGAAGAGTGAAGCTCGGCCCCGCCTTCGGAGCCGCGAGGCCCCAGCGTCCCTTGTGGTTCCACGCGAGGGCGCCAACGAGTCGCTGCGGCCGATGGCTCAGCGGGAACTACATTACCCAGAAGCCCGTGCGCCGCGCAGCGGTGGCACTCTTAAGGGCATTTCCGTACGTGCGGAAGTCGTCTGGGAGGGACTTCCGGCATCTTCGCTGCGGACATTTTGTTGGCTCTTGGTCGACCCATCAGAGCGTAACGTCGGGAGCTGTGGCTCGATTCAGACGGAAAGTGAGAAGCCGCGAGAGGCTAACCCGTCCTCGATGCAGAGTGGCTCGGTGGTGGCTCCGCTCGCGAGAATTCCGCCGTCTGGCTGAGTGACGGGTGTGCCCGGTTTCCGACCTGGGATCCCTCCCGAATCTGTGTGGTCCAGACTGTGATGGCGGCGGCCTTGGAGACGGACCCGCTTAGGTGGGTGCAGCGTTCTCCGGATCTTGACGCGTCCCGCCCCCCATCTTCGAATCGTAGGACCCCGAGTGAGTGGTGCCTATAGAGGCTCTTCTGGCCCAGATTCCAGGGCGTTTGCGGATGGAGCCGCCATTTCTAATAGCCAGTGTGGTGAGACGTTTAAGAGTGGTACCCCGCCGAGCCACTAGCAGGAGCAAAGACTTGAGGTTGTCATTGAGTCGGGAACTTTCGGGAGACTGGGGTGTTCACATCTTCAGGGAGCAGAGAGTGTGAGTAGTAGTCATGCCTGGAACGTCAGGGTGAGGCGAGTGCTTTCATTAGGAGGACGTTGGGAGCCAGGGAGGGACATGACGTCATTAGGGATTTTTAAAAGTATTCCCAAAGCTCAGGGGAAAACAAACTAGGGTCGGGTGGAGATGATGAGGATGGAGGCAGGGAGACCGGTGAGGAGGCCACAAACTCCAGGAACGTTGTGGTGGTGGCTGTACCAGAACAGTGGCAGGGGAGGGATTGGGACTGGATAAATCATTAAATTCTGGAGAGATTTTAAAGATAGAACCAACAGAATTTTCTGGTGCGTTCGATACGGCTGTGAGTGAAAAAGGGATGTGAAGGACCACCCAAGTTTTTAGTTTTTCTCCTGAACATCTGAAAGAATGGAAATGGGTAAGTTGGACGAGGGAAGCACTTTTCAGGGGGAGCAGGAGTTGGACATAGGACATGGTAAATCCATAGTGTTTCACAGTAGAGGCGTCACATGCGCATTTGGATTTGCTGGTCTGGAGTTCTGCAGAACAAGCTGGGCTGGAGACCTCTGAGGAGTGAGGTCTTATTAAAGCCTGTAGATGAGATTTAGGGGGAGAATGTTAAGGTTGTTATTTTATGTGGTCCCTGAGGTGAAAGAGTACAGGGAAAAGGGGTGGACGTCCCTTAGATTTCCTCCAGAAAGGAGAGGTCCTAGAATATGAAAGGGTTACGGCTGGTGTCAGCAGGAGGAGAGGGCTGTAGGGTATTAGGAGCCTGACCTGAGATGGAGAGCAAGGTGTAAGGTGCTATAAATTTGCCACTCTGTGGACTCAGGAAAAGTCAGCCAGGCTAGTGGAGAAGCCCCGCCCCAATCCAGGGCACTGTTAAACACCTCTAATGAAGGACCACCAGCATGCTCACCTTCAGAGGAATATATACCAGGTAGGCTGGTTTGGTGAAAGGATCTAGTGTGTACCTGGCAAGGGTACATTAGCAGGCAGTTAAAAATTAAAAATGTTTAGGTATGACAAATTTATACCACTGCTTAATTGATTGAAAAACTTGTCTCTAAGTATTTGATTACAACGAAAAGTCTTAAATATCAAGTTTTATTAAAGACTTAAAAACAAACCCAGAACTTAAAAGACCCTATTACGTACTTCATTTGAACCAAAAACATTTGCAAAACTGTTAAGCATGTGAATGGTAAAAGTTAATTCAAAGGTACTTGACATGTACTAACACGTCTGATACAAACAACCCTATTAGGTGGATACCAGCATTATCCCTGCTTTGTACGTGAGAACACAGAGGAATCTTGGATCATGGTCACATAGCTGGTAGGAGGCAGCACTAAGGTCTGAGTATCTTAAGTTAGACAATATGAAATCATCCTCACCAAAGGGCAGGGCGGGGGTGAGAGGAACAGTTCAGTTTCTGAGATCTCACTGTGGTAACCTGCCACTCCCAGCTCCCTCTTACTGTGGTGGCAGAAGCGATTAAGATCCCTGCATAGGTGAGTGCAAAGTGTACCAGGTCCTCAGTCAGCCTAGCCTACCTCTCCATGATCTTGGCAACCCATTATGGCAGATAATGGTGTCTTAGGAATCTTAGCCTACCCTCCTGCCTGCCATTGGGTTTGGGGATCCTGGTGTCACCAAAGGCCTTTTGCCCTGCAAACTATTCTGGAATTATATGGAAGGGTTTCCATTTCCAGCAAGCAATGAGAAGAAGTATGGAACAGTGCCCATGGGAACCAGCATATGCAAATACAGCACTTGAGACTGAACTGGTCTTGTTCAGGGAACTTTAGTTCTCCATTATGTCTAGTGATCAGAGAGTAGGGGACAGGTTTCAGCTGTGAAATTGGCATCCTGTGGAGCTGGGCTTCTGTTCTGTAAGTGGTGGGACCCATGGAAAGTTTGGACCAGAGAAAGGAGTGATCTTATTCTGGTCAGGGTTTTTCTGGCTGCACAGTGAAGAAAAGACTATGGGGGGCTTCCTTGGTGGCACAGTGGTTGAGAGTCCACCTGCCGATGCAGGGGACACGGGTTTGTGCCCCAGTCCGGGAAGATCCCACATGCCGTGGAGCGGCTGGGCCCGTGAGCCATGGCCGCTGGGCCCATGAGCCATGGCCGCGGAGCCTGTGCTCCGCAACGGGAGAGGCCACAACAGCGAGAGGCCCGCGTACCGCAAAAAAAACAAAAAAAAGACTGGGGGATAGTAAAGAGGACTGATGATGATGTCTGGGCCAGAGTGGTGGCTACGGGGGTAAGAGACAAGTGCTTGGATTCTGGTGGGGTTTGTTTGTTTTTATTTTTAAAGTAGGACCAACCAGATTTTCTGATGTGGAGTGTGAGAGAAAGACGGGGAAGAGTCAGAGTTGACCCCCACAGTTTTTTGCCTGAGAAGACATAAGGAAGAAAAAATTCTCAATTGGACTAGTGAAGTTGGTGGTGAGAGTAACTTTCAGAGGTAATATCCAGAGTTAGGTTTTGATCATGTTGAATCTGCAGTGGTGCAAAGACATCTGAGTTGACGTATCAAGTGGACAGCTGGACACATGGGTATGGAGTTCAGAGGAGGGATTCAAGTTGGAGAAATCCACAAGGTGACAGCCAGTATGTGATTAGGGTAGAGCTGTGTATCAGATTTAGAGAGAGAACCTTTGTGTCATGGTGGCAGTGCCTATGGGGGTCTGGAAAGGAAGTGGACACAGTGGAGTGGAAGTAAGAGTTAATGTAGAGGCAAGAAAAAGGAGGTTAGTGTCCATGGTGAGCAGGGAAAATAGGATCTGGCAGTTGATGAAAGGGAGAAAGTAGACATGAGATGAATGCTGAGGTAAAGCAGTAATAGAGATGACATGAAAGACCAAAGCTGGTGCTTATTCCCCTCTCCGTGTGCTTTTCAGGTTTTTGTGGTGACCTTTGGTGGGGACTGGGGAGTTTTAGTCGAGCTGGTAGGTTAGTTCAGAGCTAAATTGGGTCAGCTGCAGGGTCACTATGCTTGGGGTAGATGGCCAGTGGGTATGAGCTTTGAATGAGAGGTTAGTGGTAAGTGTTAAGCCTGTGACTGATGAGGGTGTAGTATCCCCAGCATGCAGTAGCAAGGTGGAAAAGGTCTGGCTTTATCTGATAATCTGCACGTGCTTCTGAATTGCTGAAGTTTAATCAAGGAAGGAAGAAATTAAGAGCTGAGTTTGGAAACACCTGTGGCAGTGGAGGCCGTTGACTGGGGCTGAATGTAACCCTGGATGCATTAACCAAGCATTCTCTGGATGCCATGTGCAGGTTTACATCTGGGAGGTACCTACTTTGGGAGCCTCCTTAGATAACGAGGGTGGTGTGTTCTAAAGAGTGATGTGTCCATGGAAATGGAATCTGAATTCATGGCCTGGGGGCTCAGGTACTGAGGGCTTTAAGGGGAACACAGAGGTCAAATTTGTGTATGAGAGGCATAATCTCTGGATCCCATGAGAACTAGCTGGCTGGAGAAGGGTTAGTTCCTGCCTGCCAGGCCCAGACTATACAGTGTCTATCTGTCCACTTGCTTGTTGCTGTAGGCTGGGCAAAATCTCTGTCATGAATTACAGTTATGGTCACTGATTGTGGGGCCCACTAGATTGTTCCTTTAAGGTTTTCATTTTGTATTTAATTTCTCCTGGGTGGCCTTCCCTGGGCCATTGCTTTCCTCTTTGCTTACCTTGTCTTTCCTGTGTGACTTGTATCTTCTAGATCCTCTGTGGTTGCTGAACTGTAGCAGGGGAGAGATGAGTGCCTGATTGAGAGGTCCTGACTAGCCACAGTAAAGGAGACATGGACAGGCCCTGGTGAGTGGGAGCCTGGGCAGGATATAACTTCAAGGATGGGTTCAAATAGCACCAGAAATCTGTCCTATGCCCACTGCTGTTTGGCACCCAGGCAATAGGACGTACCTTATTTCTCTTTTCCTCCCTATTCTGGACTCTTTACATATTTGTCACTTCTATTCTGGTCTGTGACGCAGGGCTGCCCACCCCACTCATCAGTGCTCTCTACTGCTCCCTCTGTGGTGCTCTTGTCTGCTGGACAATGCTAATGCGTCATGAAACGTAAACATGTCCTTAAATAATTTTTGAATACCAGTTATTCATTTTAAGTCACATTTTCTGGGCCTGGACATAACATTTCTGGATAGTACTCACCTATCACCAATAGTCAAGGCCCTTCTAAAAGTCATTTGCAAGGTGTGAGTTGGAGATCTTGCCTGCCTCTTCTCCCTCAGCTACACCCCATCCTGTGTCTTTGTTGTAAGGCCTTCCCCATTCTGTGACCCACAGGGTCCAGTACTGCACAGCAGCTCTTTCTTTAACCTAATCCCAAAGCTGTTGTCCTGCCAGCAACGCTGTGGACTCAATCCTGGGTATGCTAGATGCTAGATACACATTTGTGATGGGGTTGCCCACTCCCACTGAGGTCAGCATGCTGTTCAGCAGCATTTTCCTGCTTTCAGGTTGTTGGCATGGAGTGGAGAATGAAGATGCACCTTCTGAGCAGAGTGTTTCTGTAGCAGTGTCACACGTTCATACTTTCAAGGCAGATTCATCAACCCAGATGGCTCACTCCTGTGACTTATGTGGCCCAATCTTGAAAGATATTTTGCACCTGGATGAACACCAAGAAACACACCATGGACTGAAACCTTACACATGTGGGGCATGTGGGAGACAATTCTGGTTCAGTGCAAACTTTGACCAGCACCAGAAATTGTACAATGTAGAGAAACTCTTAAGAGGAGACAAAGGCAAGACCTCATTTGTGAAGAACTGTAGGGCCTGTGAAGAACCTCACCTGTCAGAGAAGCCCTTTGCATGTGAGGAGGAGCAGAAGAACTTCCAGACAAGCTTGGGCAGTCACCAGCAAAAGGCCACCCACAGCAAGAGGAAAACAAGGAGCACTGAGAGCGGGGAAGCCTGTCACATTGGACAAATGCATTACAAGTGCAGTGAATGTGGGAAAGCTTTCAGTCGCAAAGATACACTTGTCCAGCACCAGAGAATCCATACTGGAGAAAAGCCTTACGAGTGCAGTGAATGTGGGAAAGCGTTCAGCCGCAAAGCCACACTTGTCCAGCACCAGAGAATCCACACAGGAGAAAGGCCTTATGAGTGCAGTGAATGTGGAAAAGCCTTTAGCCGCAAGGACAACCTTACTCAGCACAAAAGAATTCACACTGGAGAAATGCCTTATAAGTGTGGCGAATGTGGCAAATACTTCAGCCATCACTCCAACCTAATTGTACACCAGAGAGTTCACAATGGAGCAAGGCCTTATAAGTGCCACGATTGTGGGAAAGTCTTCAGACACAAATCCACACTTGTTCAGCATGAGAGTATCCACACTGGAGAAAATCCTTATGTTTGCAGTGAATGTGGGAAATCCTTTGGCCACAAGTACACCCTCATTAAACACCAGAGAATTCATACTGAGGCAAGGCCTTTTCAGTGCACTGAATGTGGAAAATTCTTTAGTCGAAGCTCTGACTTTATTGCACACCAGAGAGTTCACACAGGTGAAAGACCTTTTGTGTGCAGCAAATGTGGGAAAGATTTCATCCGAACCTCCCACCTTGTTCGGCACCAAAAAGTTCACACTGGAGAAAGGCCATATGAATGCAATGAATGTGGGAAGTCGTATAGCTTAAGCTCCCATCTCATTAGGCACCAGAAAGTTCACACTGCCCGAAGGCTTTAGGAGTGCTTCCAACACAACAGAACTCATGGCAAGGAGCTCTGTGACTGCCTTTAGAGGGAGACATCAATCATGTGTTGAACCACATATATCTGGACATTAATACTGTGGAGTATTTTATGAATGCCAGGTGCAGGGGAAGCTTTCAGGGGCTGTGTTGCACTTTCAGACCTGCTCAGGTTTCTTGCCAAATTTGTTAGTGCCTGTGGCTGAAACCATCTCAACTCAACCAGCTTAATTACCCTAATATTCTTAGGGGAGGCAGAACTTCATACTCTCTTCAATCCCTGGAGGAAATTATAAGAAACCTGAATTAAATGGTGGTCCTCATTTGCTCCCCTCTGACCAGAAAAGGTGTGGACATGATCCACCTTTAGCCAAGAGGACCTGATCTGTGATCTGGTAGCAGAAAAGGTTTACTTTATTCATGTACATTGTTGGTCTCATGTGATACTTGTGATGAATTTTTCCAGCCTCCAAGTCACCCAGGCTGGATAACTACTTGCCTCATGTTGCTCTGGTTTGTGTGGTAATAAATACCATATTATTTAAGCCACCTTTAATCTCGGAGGTTCTTTTTAGTGTCTGGAGTGGTTTAGAAACAGACTCTGCCAAACTGAAGAGGTAAACTGTGGTGGGCTCTCAACTGTGTGCCTCAAATGGAACAGCAGGTTGGCAGAGAACAGTTCTCAGTACAATCTTGGTGTTAATTTCCATTGCTGACAAAAGCTTAAGTGAGAATTCACGGCTTTGTGGGCCTGATTTTGTCTGGATTTCACAGTTATTAGAGGGTCCAGACATCACCTTGAGGAGGGTGGTGTTGTAACAACCTACAACATGTTTGGGAGCAGCATGGCTTCAGTGTCTTGTTTTCACTATATATCCCACATTCCTTGGCACTGTTGAGGGGCAGCTGTTCCTCAGGACCTGCCAAGTGCCATATTCCCTGAAGGCCAGAATCTGGTACAGGAGTCACTGGCTGTACGACTTACTGTGTCCAGGAAGGAAACAAAATTGATACAGAAATACTGGGTGTGAATAATTGGGATTGGAGAGACTGCTGCAAACGAGAATGGGTGTGCCCATGCTAAAAACACATCCATAAACATTCAAGTCTCTATTGCTGGATGACATCATGTATGGAGATTGTCATGCTATCTGGGGCTCTCTCATTATGACCAGGGTCAGTGACACAGCAAAGAATGTAGTTTTCCTCAATTTCTGTGCCTCCTTGGGCTCGCTCTTCGGCTGATGTCTTTGCGGCATGGGCAGGAACCCTGGGACTGAGAATAGAACTGTAGTCAACATGCAGTATACTGCACACACTGTACAGTTTGGTAAGCCTTAATATATGTATACACATTTGAAATCGTCTAGTCATGATATTGGATATATCCATCACCCTTTCTCAGTGCCTTTCCTAATACTTTCCCTACCATCCCTAGGCAACCATTGACTAACTTTCAGTATAGATAAATTTGCCTTTTCTAGAATTTTATTTAAGTGGAACCTTAAAAGTTTATTTTTGTCTGCTGTCTTGCAACATGATTATTTTGAGAATCATCCATAGCTCATTCTCTTAATTGCTGAGTAATGTTCTGTATGGATATACCACACCATATCAATTTATCTTAAATGATATTTGGAGGTTTTTTCCCCCCCAGATTCTAAATATTAAAAATAAAGCTGCTGCAAATATTCATGTGCAAGTCTTTTTATGGACATTTAGCTGAGGACATTTCTAAAAGGTGTTGAAAGTTGTGGCCTCATTTCTTACTGATTATAGTAAAATGTGATAGGGAAAAGTAAATGGAGGGAAGATGTGAAAAACAGAAAAGACCCAAGACTTGATGATTTGGGAAATTCTCAGCAAACTTTTTTAAATTTTTATTTATTTATTTATTTTTGGCTGCCTTGGGTCTTTGTTGCTGCACACGGGCTTTCTCTAGTTCAGGCGAGTGGGCGCTACTCTTCATTGCAGTGTGCGGTCTTCTTACTGCGATGGCTTCTCTTGTGGAGCATGGGCTCTAGGTGCATGGGCTTCAGTATTTGTGACACGTGGGCTCAAATTGTGGCTTATGAGCTCTAAGTCTGTGCGCCACAACTACTGAGCCTGAGCTCTAGAGCCTGCAAGCCACAACTGCTGAGCCCATGTGCCACAACTACTGAAGCCTGCATGCCTAGAGCCTGTGCTCCACAAGAGAAGCCAGGACAACGAGAAGCCCGTGCACTGCAACGAAGAGTAGACCCCACTCACTCCAACTAGAGAAAGCCCATGCACAGCAACGAAGACCCAATGCAGCCATCCATAAATAAATAGATAAACATAAATAAATAATAAACCATGCCCTTTGATTTAAAAAAAAAATTTAAAAACCAAAGTAGGCAAAAGGAAAGAAAGAATAAAGAGCAGAAATTAATAAAATAGGTAATAGAAAATAGAGAAAAATCAGCGAACTCCAAAACTGTCCTTCGGATCAAGAGAATTGATAGATCTCTAGGTAGATTGAGCAGAAAAAAAGAAAAAAAATTACCAATATGAAGAATGAAAGATGGGATAGCACTAAAGACATTAAAAGGATTATATGTGATATTTTATTTATTTATTTTGTTGCACCAGGTCTTAGTTATGGCAGGCAGGCTCATTAGTTGCAGCATGCAGACTCTTAGTTGTGGCATACATGTGGGATCTAGTTCCCTGACCAGGGATCAAACCCAGGCCCCCTACACAGGGGGCACGGAGTCTTAACCACTGCGCCACCAGGGAAGTCCCTATATGTGATATTTTAAACACTTTCCAACAACTCTACAAAAACCAAAAATTGAGGAAAAAATTTCTTGAAATACTCCAACTACTCAGGTTCACTGAAGAAGAAATGAGTAATCTGAAGTGCCACCTATTATAGATATTGAATTGGTAGTTTAAAATTTTCCTACTATGATTTCATGCCAAGATGACTAGTGACTTCTAGACATTTAAGGAAGAAATAATTCCAATTCCACTCAAATTATTATTTTTTTAAGATGGAAGTCTTCTCAGCTAGTTTTATGAGATTAGCTTTAACTTGATACCAAAATCAGGCAGTACTGTTAATAGCAAACTGCACACCAACACCCACATGTACATAGATGCAAAACATCCTTAACAAAATTTTAGGAAATTCAAAACCCTATCATAATTTGGGATAGAGATGATCATCTTTCAGGTGATTAAAGATTCAATTTACTGTGAAAACATGGTAATACAATACCTGCATGTACCAAAACAGCTTCACATGGGAAAAGCACAAGGGATAGAAAGAACTTCCTGGAGAAAATGACCAATCTGGATCTGACCCTGTGGTTGATCAGATCTCGTTTGATTTGAACCACTGATGCTCTGTTTTTTTCTTTTACAAACTGCATTGTAAATACGGTCTTTTCTATAAACAATAGTCTGCCTACTCCTTGGTCAAATATGCTCCTTGCTTCTTTCATGTCTCTTACTTTTGTGTGACAGCTTTTCAAGAGACTTTTCTGTACTCCCTGTTTTCCTATCCTGAACTCTGATTTCATTTCTGTGGGATCTCACCCTGTCTTATGACTGATATACCATCTAACAGTTCTCAAATGGATGTATTCACCCAAGTTACTTCTCCCAAATTTCAGACTTGTACCTAATTCCTACTGGACATTATCCTTAGATGTCTGGCAGGTACCTGAGACTGAATAGGTTCATAACCAAGCTCCTTCTTTTATTTTTCCAAATCTTGACTTCATTTTTTAATATAGAAAATGCATTTTTGGAAGCCAACCCTAATTTTCCCCCTAACATAATTCTTTACCTGTTAAACAAAATAAAGTACTGGGACTTCCCTGGCGGTCCAATGGTTAATACTTGGCTTTCCAATGCAGGGGGTGTAGGTTCAATCCCTGGTTGGGGAGTTAAGATCCCCCATGCCTCGGGGCCAAGAAACCAAAACATAAAACAAGCATATTGTAGCAAATTCAATAAAGACTTAAAAAAAGTACTAATTCTATATACATCACATGTACCATAGAAAAATGTATCCAAAGTTTCTATTTCCCTAGAAACCTACTCCAGGGGCTTCACTGGCAGTCCAGTGGTTAAGACTCCACACTTCCACTGCCGAGGGCAGAGGTTTAATCCGTAGTCAGGGAACTACGATCCTGCAAGCCATGTGGTGTGGGCAAAAAATAATAATAATAATAAATTTAAAAAGTAATAAAAACCTACTCCAACTTCAACCTCCCCTATTTCTTTCAAGGGCACCTCATATTCCAGTTGCCCAGGCAAAAATTCTCAGACTCATCCTCGAAGCCTCTGTGTCTCTCCTCACGACTATCACATAGGAGTCCCGTTGCCTTCACCTTCCAAAGTTACCAGGGTTTGACTACTTTTCATCATCCGCCCTGCTCCCTCCGAGTCAGAACCACCATAATCTCACACTCAGAATCTTCTGCATGGTTTCTGTGCTTCCACCTAGCCCACTCCACAGCATTTTTAAAAATTTATTATTTTATTTTTGGCTACGTTGGGTCTTCATTGTTGCACATGGGCTTTCTCCAGTTGCGTGGAGTGGGAGCTTCTCTTCGTTGTGGTGCACGGGCTTCTCATTGCAGTGGCTTCTCTTGTTGCAGAGCACGGGCTCTAGGCACACGGGCTTCAGTAGTTGTGGCACGTGAGCTCAGGAGTTGTGGCTCATGGGCTCTAGAGCACAGGCTCAGTACTTGTGGCACATGGGATTAGCTGCTCTGCGGCATGTGGGATCTTACTGGACCAGGGATCGAACTGGTGTCCCCTGCATTGGCAGGCAGATTCTTGACCACTGAGCTACCAGGCAAGTTCCCTGCACCCTGATTTTTATTGCAATTAAAATGCATTTTGATGATAACTCCATAGCAGTGTGTAGGTATTTCCAGATTCGTTTGTTACAGCTGCAAAGTTTTACAGTCTGTGTATATGGCAGAGTATGTATGCTGGTACCCTACTTTTACATTGTTTTCAGAACTGTGCTTTTACATAAAGTACTTCAATTAAAAAAACAAAACAAACAAACAAAAAAAACCTTTGCTTTCATAAAGACATTCTCAGGTTTTTTTGCTTTAAATTTTATTTATTTATTGGCGGCACCAGGTCTTCGTTGCTGTGCACAGGCTTTCTCTCTAGTTGTGGTGAGCAGGGGCTACTCTTCGTTGTGGTGCATGGGCTTCTCACTGAGATGGCTTCTTTTGTTGTGGAGCACAGGCTCTAAGTGCACGGACTTCAGTAGTTGTGGCTCACAGGCTCTAGAGTGCAGGCTTAGTAGCTGTGGTGCACAGGCTTAGTTGCTCCACGGCATGAAGGATCTTCCAGGACCAGGGATCGAACCCATGTCCCCTGCATTGGCAAACGGATTCTTAACCACTCTGCCACCAGGGAAGCACTCAATTTGTTTTTAATGTCAGATTAAGCATTGAACACTTCTGGGAATAAGATTTAATATAGTCTTTCTTTTCTTTTTCAGATTCTTCTGACCACAATTAAACATTATCTCTCAGGTACTGATGTGATGGTTTCTACTAACTTAGACTGGGTGATTATCTTCCTCACTCAGATGAAAGTTAGAATCCTGGGTAACTCCTCACTTCTTTGTTTTTATACTTTCACTTTGATCACTGGACGAAGTCTCAGACCCACAGACCAAATCCTCAACCAACTTGTCCTAGCCAACTGCTTAGTTCTTTTCTCCAAAGGGATCCCTCAGGAAATGGCAGCGTTTGGACTGAAATATTTCCTGGTTGTTGCTAGATATAAACTTGTGTTCTATTTTCATAGAGTAGCCAGAGGGGTTTCCCTCAGCACCACCTGCCTCCTTGGTGGCTTCCTGAGGGGAAGGGGAAGCTGGGGCGAAGTGAGAGTAGCATCAATATATATACACTACGAAATGTAAAACAGATAGCTAGTGGGAAGCAGCAGCATAGCACAGGAAGATCAGCTCGGTGCTTTGCAATGACCGAGAGGGGTGGGATAGGGAGGATGGGAGGGAGGCTCAAGAGGGAGGGGATATGGGGGTATATGTATACATATGGCTGATTCACTTTGTTGTACAACAGAAACACAGTATTGTGAAGCAATTATACTTCAATAAAGATATATTTTTTTAAAAAAAAAGCTTTGTCCCAGTAGTTCTAAGTGGATGGAGTTCAAAATTAGAATCCCAAAGTACATTGGCTTCTGTTGTTCCTCTTGCTGGATCCTGAATCTCCTAGTAAATATGCATGTTGCTATAAAGGTGCATGGCCCAAGCAACACCAAAAATATAAGTGTGGAAAAAGTATATGAATACTGTTCTGGGCCTATTCCAGACAAACTTACAAGCTCACTGCTGGCAAGCATAATATTTTTCATTGACTGTATTTTTGTGTCTCATGGTCTGGGCTAGTGGCTCCACTATCCTTGTCCTGCACAGACACAAGCAGCAAGTCCAACACATTCACAGCAACAGCCTCTCCCCGAGATCTTCCCACGAAGCCAGAGCCACACGCACCATCCTGATCTTGGTGAGCTCCTTTGTTTCACTTTATTCTCTTTCCTCCATTTTGACTTTCTGTGTAGTCCTAAGTGTGAATCCAGCCCAATGGCTGGTGAACACATCTGTGTTCATGGCTTTATGTTTCCCGACTCTCAGCCCCTTTGTGCTCATCACCAATGACACGCGTGTCTCTAAGTTACTCTTTACGAAGATTGCTGTTTTCTTCATGGAGTGTAATAAATCTGTCCTCTACAGGGCACTAAATTACCCATTTCCTTCTTTATTCACATGCAAATGTCTACCAAGTGCCAGTTCTCTGAGGTAGCACCAAGCAGCTTGTGGGATCTTAGTTCCCCAACCAGGGATCAAACCCATGCCCCCGGAGTGGAAGCACAGTCCTAACCACTGGACTGGCAGGGAAGTCCCATCTCCAAGGCAGTTTTTTTTTTTTTAATTAATTAATTTATTTATTTTTGGCTGTGTTGGGTTTTTTCTTTGTTTCTATGCGAGGGCTTTCTCTAGTTGCAGCAAGCGGGGGCCACTCTTCATCACGGTGCGCGGGCCTCTCACTATTGCAGCCTCTCGTTGCGGAGCACAGGCTTCAGACGTGCAGGCTCAGTAGTTGTGGCTCACGGGCCTAGTTGCTCTGCGGCATGTGGGATCTTCCCAGACCAGGGCTCGAACCCGTGTCCCCTGCGTTGGCAGGCAGATTCTCAACCACTGCGCCACCAGGGAAGCCCCTGAGGCAGTTTTGATTGAGGTAATGTATTAAAAATTGTATTAAAAACAACAACAACAAAAAAAACCAGAAACTGCCCTATTAGATTTAGCCAAATCGGGACCTATATGTAAATAGTTATACAAAGACCGTGAACTTAGTTTTACCACATCCTTCAGGAATGGCTGAGGATATTTAGAAATAGTATAAGACTTCCCTGGTGGTGCAGTGGATAAGAATCTGCCTGCTAATGCAGGGGACACAGGTTTGAGCCCTGTTCCGGGAAGATCCCACATGCCGCGGAGCACCTAAGCCTGTGTGCCACAACTACTGAGACTGTGCTCTAGAGCCTGCGAGCCACAATTACTGAAGCCCATGCACCTAGAGCCCATGCTCCGCAACAAAAGAAGCCACTGTAATGAGAAGTCCGTACACCGCAATGAAGAATAGCACCAATCCGCCCCACCGCAACTAGAGAAAGCCTGCACGCAGCAACGAAGACCCAACGCAGCCTAAATAGATAGATAGATAGATACATAGATAGATAGATAGATAAATAAATAAATAAAACAGAAATAGTATCCCTGGTTGGGGAACTAAGATCCCACATGCCCATGCAGTGTGGGCCTCCCCCACCAAAAAATAAAGAAAAAAAGAATTTCAATTTAAGATTTTATTTTATGTAAGATACTCAGGGATTTTACGGCACTATTTTTTTTTTTTTTTTTGCTTTTCTATATTACCACTGGAATTATATTTCATTCCTTTTTGTTTGTTTGTTTTAAGTTTCTTTACTCAGTTTTATTCTCCTGTGAATGTATAGGGGAGTCTTCCAAAGACTTCATGGGATATTCACAATTAACTGTGTGAGGCTGGAATTCCTCTATGTATTTCAAACAAAACATCCTATTGTATCAGCTTGAATGCAGAGGCAATATATTTCATTTCTTGAGAATGTATATACACACAAGTGTATACAATTGTGCACCAAATTTTTCCACTATAAAGCTTGCTCACACTATTTTGGGTTTCCCTTTTCCATTTTTTTAATAGAAATTCATACATGCCCTAATATTCTTTTTTTAAAAATTGAAGTATAGTTGACTTACAGTGTTGTGTTAGTTTCAGGTATGCAGCAAAGTGATTCAGTTACACGTACATGTTAATATGTATCTATTTTTTTTGGATTCTTTTTTCTTATAGGTTATTACAAAATATTGAGTATATAGTTTCCTGTGCTATACAGTAGGTTCTGGTTGTTTATCCCTAATATTCTTTTTGCCTGTGAATACACAGTAGACAAAGAAGAATCCTTAATTCTCCCATTACTTCAATTCTCACAGGACTTAGGTTTGGGAAAGGGGTGAGTAATTTTCATGTCAAACCAATCCAAATGCTTTCCAGTTAGTAAACCAAGGTTGCCAGCTGACATTTGCAGACTGCAAACATTGGGTCACTTTCTATTCCAATTCATAACTATAAAATGAAAATTGTGGTCTAGGGCTTGATCCCGCTCTGATTAATCTCAGTTTACATGGGAACATGACGCACCCCTAGAGGAAACAATTCCTACCTTACCTTGATGGGATCCCCTCCCAGGTGGAACCACCTCAAAGTAACAGTAAATACTGACTTTGCTCAGACCCCTTCTTACTCAGTCCTTGCTACTCCTTGCTTCTATTTATCCTTTCCTTGTTCATTTTAGATTTTCCAGCAGCAACAAGATCTGCTCAAAAGAAATCTAAAAAACTCTCAGATGGGGACTTCCCCGGGGGTCTGTGGGTTAGATTCCTGGTCAGGGAGCTAGGATCCCACATGCCTCGGGGCCAAAAAACCAAAACAGAAGCAATATTGTAACAAATTCAGTAAAGACTTTAAAAATGGTCCGCATCAAAAAGAAAGAAAAAAAAAAAAAACAAAGGGATTTCCCTGGTGGCACAGTGGGTTACGACCCCGCACTCCCAATGCAGGGGGCCCAGTTTCAATCCCTGGTCAGGGAACTAGATCCCCCATGCATGCCACAACTATGAGTGTGCATGCCACAACTAAGGAGCCCACCTGCCACAACTAAGACCCGGTGCAACCAAATAAATAAATAAATATTTAGGAAAAAAAAAAAAAACCTCTCAGATGTAGGTCCTGTCAGTTTGGAAAATCACACAAAACTTACCTGGTATTTGGAGATTAGTGGGGTGCCCTATAGTTTGCTCTTTTTCATCCTGTTAGATTCCAAGACACAGTATCAGGTTTTCAGGGTGTAATCAAAGCTCTTCCTCATGGTATAGGGGTCACAACATTCAGAATCACTTTTTTGAGAATCCTCAGTAAGGTAAGGCACTGCAGGAGACGCTGCTGTTACACATGCTGTGATGACCCTGGGAGTTTATAGACTGTGAAGCAAAATGGAAATTCGATTAAGCCTGACAAATAATATTTAAAACTAATGAACTAGGCTTCCCCAGTGGCACAGTGGTTAAGAATCTACCTGCCAATGCAGGGGACACGGGTTCGAGCTCTGGTTCGGGAAGATCCCACATGTCGTGGAGCAACAAAGCCCGTGGGCCACAATTACTGAGCCTGCACTCTAGGGCCCACGAGCCACAAGTACTGAAGCCCGTGCACCTAGAGCCCGAGCTGCACAACGAAGAGTTAGCCCCTGCTTGACGCAACTAGAGAAAGCCGTGCAGCAACAAAGACCCAATGCAGCCAAAAATAAATAATAATTTTTTTTAAAAAACAAAAAAACTAATGAACTTAAATTTATGTTTAGTTACATACGGAATGGACAACAGTAAAATGCATGAACTCTTTCTCCCCTACATTAAAGAAAGATTCAGATTTGCACAATTGTCCATAATATATACAACATGCTTTTCACTGGGCACAAAGGGAGACCAGCAAACTTGATTCTTCATCAAGTTGCTTCAGCCAGACCTTTAGTTATTTTCTCAAAAAGGATCCCTCACACAATGGCAGCTTTTGGATTGAAATACTTCCTGTAAACTCTTCTATTTTCTCAGAGTGCCGGGAGGGGATGTCCCTCAGCCCTATCTGCCTCTTAAGTGGCTTCCAGAGACACAAGAGAGGCCCCAATCCTCTATTTTTTAGGACATCATTTAATGGTTTTTCCTGATAGTGTTCCCTGTAGTGTATAATTTTCTGACACATAGTCGAAAATTTCCTGTATTATACCTTTCTATAAATGCAATCATATCTTATGGAGTCTGTTTGGTCTAACTACTTTCACACAATAAATCTCTGTAAGACTCATCCATGTCACTGCATGTTCTCTGTCTTACTCATTTTCACTGCTGTTAAGAATTCTATTGTCATAAATTATCTAGCCATTCTCCCAGTGCTGAGCCTTTGGGTGGCTTCCAGTTTGGGACAGGTACAACAATGATACTATACACGTTTTTGTCTATGTATTATAATGCATATAAGCAAATATTTTTCTAGGCTAGAAGTTCTCAAAACTTTTGGTCTCAGAACACTTTTTACACCCTTAAATGTAATTGAGAAATTCAAAGAGCTTTTGTTCATATGAATTATATCCATTGAGTGTTTTTTTCCATTTAAAGTTAAATCCCTCTGAAATCCATATGCAATCCATCTGCAATTGATTTTTTTGCCTGTTTTATTGTGAAGGTTTCAAATAAACAGCAAAATAGAATAAATTTCATAAGGGACAGCTGTAAACTTAGCAACTGGATATGATCCTCTATCCGTCCATAAATCCATCTTATTTTTTTATACATTCAAAGTAAATTACACACATCTGTACACTTCCCCTAAATAATTCAGCGTGCTAATCACAGAGTTCAATATTTGTTTACAGTTTATTTATTTATGTATTTTGGCTTTGCTGTGCGGCTTGCAGGATCTCAGTTCCTCGACCAGGGATCAAACCCAGGCCCCCCAGTAGCAGAAGCCCAGAGTCTTAACCACTGGACCACCAGGGAATTCCTAACAGTCCATCCTTTTGATATAAAATATAGATACAGTGAAATGCTCTAATTGTAAATGGATATTTACCAAATTATATAGAACATTACCATCACCCAGGGAGTACTCTCATGCTCCTTCCCAGTCAGCCCTCACCCCCAGTCCTAAAGAAAACAACGGTTTGAATTTATTTTTCCACCAAAGATTAGGTTACTTATTACAGGACTCTATATAAATGGAATTATTTGGTATGTACTCTTGTTGGTAAGGCTCCTTTCTCTCAGCACAGTTTTGAAATCCATTCATATCAATGTAGATCATGGGTCCATCTCTTTTTTTTTTTTTTAACATTTTATTTATTTATTTGACCGTGCCATGCCACTTGTGGGCTCTTAGTTCCCCAACCAGGGAATGAACCTGGGACCTCGGCAGGGAGAGTGTGGAGTCCTAACAACTGGACCGCCAGGGAACTCCTGGGTTCATCTCTTTTCATTGCCAAGTAACAATATGTTATTTGGATACATCACATTTGCTTCTCCATCATCCTGTATGTGTATGTGTGTATATCCACATATATGTACATATACACATACACATGATTTTTATTTTTAAATTTTAAAATAATTGTAGGTTCATATGAAATTGCAAAAAAAAAACCCAAAAAAAACAAAACAAAAAAAACAAATGTACAGGGATGTCCCATGTACCTTTGTGCAGTTTTCTGCAATGGCAACAGTTTGTAAAAATGTACTAAAATATCAAGGATGTTGCAACCATCCACAGGATTTTTTCAGATTACACCAGTCTTATATGTACTTGTGTGTATGTGTACCTGTGTATAGTTCTATGCAATACCACCAAATTCACGATGCAGAACTTTCCTGTCACCACAAGTTTCCTTTGTGCTACCATTATAGCCTCACCTTACCTATTCCCCCCGCCGCCACCCCCACATTCCCAGTCCCAGGCCACCACTAACCTGTTTTCCACCTCTATAATTTGGTTGTGTTACACATGTTATACAAATGGAATTTTATAGTTTGTGACCTTTTAAGCTTGGTTTATTAAATTCAGTGTAATGAACTTATGATCCATGCCAAGTCATTGCGTGTATCAACAGTCATCGCATGTTACTGCTGTGTAGTATTCCATGCTATGGCTATATCATTTAACTATTCTCTTGTTGAAGGATAACTGAGTTATTTCCAGTTTGGGACTATCACACATAAAGCTGCCATTTGTACAGTGTGCAGATTTTGTATTATTATGTTTTCGCTTCTCTGGGACAAATACTTAGGAATGCAATTGCTGCGTCATAGGGGCAGTGCATTTTTAGTATTGTAAAAAACTTCCAAACTATTTCCACAGTGGCTGCATCATTTTATATTCTCACCAGAAAGGTATAAACCTTTCACTTTCTCATGTTCACCAGCATTTAGTGTCATCACTATTTTTTCTCATTTTAGCCATTCTGATATATGTATCTGATTCTGGTTTTAATTTGCATTCCCTAATGCCTAATAATATTGAATATCATTTTATGTGCTTATTTGCCATCTGTTTCTCTTCTTCAGGTTCTGTCTTGTTTATTTTCCTGTTGGAACTGCTGTTGAATTTTAAGAGCTCTTTATATATTCTAAAATCAAGGCTCTTGTTGAGTATTTTGTTTACAAATATTTTCTCCTACTTGGTAGCTTGCCTTTTCACCCTCTTCACAGTTCTTCAATAGAGAAAAAGTTTTTAAATTTGAGGAAGTTTAACTATTTTTTCCATAGATTGTACATCACTTGCCATGTCTAAGATCTCTTTGCTTAGTTGTAGGTGAGAAAGATATTTTTATGTTTTCTTTTTATAAAAAAATTTTATTTTATTATTTTTTAGAAATTTAAATGTTTTCTTTTAAATTTCTTTAAATTGTTTTACAATTTAGGTTCAAACCTGTGATTTATTTTGAGTTAATTTTTGTATATTGTTTGAGGCTTAGGTTGAGGTGGGTTTTTTTTTTTTTTTTCCTATGAACGTCCAATTGCTCCAGCTACATTTGAATTGTTGTGTAGGATATCATTACTCCATTTAATTGATTATGCAACTGCTAAAAATCAGTTGGGGGCTTCCCTGGTGGCGCAGTGGTTGAGAATCCGCCTGCCAAAGCAGGGGACACAGGTTCGAGCCCTGGTCCGGGAAGATCCCACATGCCATGGAGCAACTAAGCCCATGCACCACAACTACTGAGCCTGCGCTCTAGAGCCTGTGAGCCACAACTACTGAGCCCGTGTGCCACAACTACTGAAGCCCACATGCCTAGAGCCCGTGCTCTGCAACAAGAGATGCTACCACAATGAGAAGCCCATGCACCACAGCGAAGAGGAGCCCCTGCTCAACAC
>RJWK010032210.1:0-23787 GCA_004363435.1 Platanista minor
ATTCACTTTGTTATAAAGCAGAGACTGACACCATTGTAAAGCAATTATACTCCAATAAAGATGTTAAAAAAAAAAAAAGATAGCTCCTTATCTAAGTCTACATGTTCCATTTGTGGGTGGTGATATCATGCCTCCCATTCCCCACTCAGCCCCCTGGAAGTTTTCCATAGCCCAGCAGTGGTGGCATTCAGGGCTCTGTGAGCCACCTCAGTCTCAGGTCTGCGTGCAAAGGGACCGTGGGCCCCATGTCCCAAGGCTGTGTGGGAATTGGATCACGTCTCTACTTGCTTGAGGAGGCGACCATATATATGTCCCATCTCCAGAAAGGTCCCCACTTCTCCCACCTTCACATAATGCTCTCCCTCACTGCATATACTTCTTTTTGGGGACAAGAGGAAGTTCTGGATCACAATCCACAAAACCAGATGGCAATGAGCAGAGATATTTCTCATTCTTTCATGAATGTCAATTTTTAATCTGGTCACCCTGCCGCATGAGCTTAGGGCCCAGCACACAAATTATTGAGCCTTCCCCAAAATTCAAAAAAGTAAGGAGAAACATATTTCCCATATTTTACAGAGGAACAGTCTAAGTCTCTGAAAATTGTTGTCTTCTCATTTCTTGTTAGGTTTATTTTTACTTCCTTTATGGTGTTTTTTGCAATTGTTATTATATATTTTTATCACATTTTAAGTTCATTATTGCTGGTTTATAAGAAAACTATTGTTTTATTTTTGGTTGATTGTATATCCGACCATCATTTTGGATTCTCACTTTCCCCCTAATATTTCTAATAATTGATTCTCACATTTTATAAATATATGCTTATATTTACAAATGATAGAAATTTTGCCTGTTCCTTATGATACTTATATTTCTTTTATATCATTCTTATCTTTTTATAGGGATTGTTGAAGACACTCAGTGATAAATGTTATCTTTAGGGGGGCATTGAATGTATAATGAGAACACTTACAGTATTTCAGCACTGAGTTGCTTGTTTTAGGTTTCTGATGCCTTTTATCAAGGCAAAGTTCCCTCTTTTTCATAGTTTGCTGAGATTCATTTTCATCATGAATGTGTACCGAGCTTTATCAGATGATTTTTTTTTGGCACTTCCTTTAAGCTGTTAACATCAAAAGGGTGTCAAGTGTGAGTTGAGTCATTTCCTGTTCCTGGGTACTGGCATCTAGACCCCACAGGTGAGAGTAAAAGGGTCATCTTTTAATGATTCCAGGGGGTTCCGGGGACCCCACCATGGAACCTGCAAGGTGAGGGCCATTCAACATGAGTGGTTTAGTAATTCGCATTCTGTTGGTCAGTATAAGGAAGACTAAAGAGGCGAAAGCAAGCTGACCTTCCATGGGTGACATCTGTACTCTCACAATGGAATTTATCCCTTCCTCTCCTCTCCCTGTGGCATGGGGGAGGGGACTGTCTTGTCCTCCTCCTAATCTTTGCAAGTAGGGATGCCCAAATTACTTTGCCTTCCTTCCCTGATTAAGTCACCTAAGGCAGGAATCTCCTGTTCTAAAATTGCTGAAGAGCTGAACCAGCAGAGGGCCTGATCTTGCTGAGGCATGGGGAGATGCAGAAGGGGGAGAATAGAACTGTTAGCAGGTGTGTTCTGGGGCAACGTGGATTTCCACCACTTGGATGGAATTTCCCAGGGGCTGCCAATGTCGATGTCATGGAAGCTAGCCAGAGTTTAAGCCCTACTCATGAGCAGATTGCTTCTTGCAACACAGGGACTTGAAGAGCAAGAGACTATGAAGTGAAATGTTCACTGATGTCATGCTGAGGGTAGGAAGCATGCAGCTGGAGGCTTTTACAGAGTCCCTTATCTGAAGGACCAGCTCCTGAGAGGAGCTGTCATTTATAATCAGTCATACAGAGGGACCCAACAACCAGTTAGGAAGGGCCGAGAATCAGCAGTGTTCCCATTGATATATGGTGCCTCCTGTGAGCAGGTATCGCCACCCTGGGCACCATCACTCTCTCTACCAACCGCACATGCAAAAAAAAAAAAATAAGAGAGAAGGCACTGTCCACACTTCACTTCAAGAAGCCACCACTTGTTGATGAATCAGAGATAAAACAGATTTTAATGGCAAAACTAAGGGACAATAATCATTTGGACTATATTTTAACTCAACCCTAGAAAGTTTGTATTCCAAGGAAAGAATAGGTATGAAGAATTTTGAGAGCATGTATTAGTTTCGAGAAAAGGGTGAGCTTCAAGCCTCAAGGTTGTACATATCTGCATTAAGATTCTTAAACTTGTTATATATTAAATTAGTGAGTTAACTGGACTATGTTTTGATGTTGAACCATCTTTGCATTCCTGGGATACCCTGCTTGGTCTAATGGCTGATACTCTCATCACACTTACCATGTGCCAGGTATTATACTTCCATTAACTCATATAATCCTCATTAACCCTATTATGTAGACGTTATTATTACGCCCAATTTACAAATGAGAATATTGAGGCATGTAGAGATTAAAGTGATTTTCCAAAGATCATGCAGCCAGTTCATGGCAGAAGTGGGCTATGAATACAGGAAGTCAGATTTCAGGGACTGTGCTATTAACCATGGATGCATGGCTGGACTTTAATAGCTATTTTTTTATGTCAAGCTTTCAGGGGAGTTCCTGTTCGTTCCACGTCATTTCATTATTCTGATATTAGTGGCCACTAGAGACATATTCTTCCCACATTTAAAGCCGCCGCTCCCTTAGTGTCTGCTCACGGTCACACGGCCAAGCCATATATCAAAGGGGTTGGGGTGTTTACTCCACATACTCCAGTGGGAGGCATTGCAAAGTACCATGGCAAAGGGCATGGATATATATTTCTACGAAAAGAAAATGTGGAAATCAGGACAGTAATTCAAACCACCAGGGTTATGTTTGCCAAATTTGTTTATTTTTGCAAAGAATGAGCGTTTCTGAAATCTTATTAATAGCTCTATAGTTATTTCCTTATTCTAGTTCGAGTTTCACTGTTTAATTTTTTTTTTTTTTTTCTTTTTGCGGTACGTGGGCCTCTCACTGTTGTGGCCTCTCCCGTTGCGGAGCACGGGCTCCGGACGCGCAGGCTCAGCGGCCATGGCTCACGGGCCCAGCTGCTCCGCGGCGTGTGGGATCTTCCCGGACCGGGGCATGAACCCGTGTCCCCTGCATCGGCAGGCGGACTCTCAAACACTGCGCCACCAGGGAAGCCCTCACTGTTTAATTTTTATTTATTCCTTATTTATTTATTATGCCTTCTTTATTTGTTCCTTATTTATACTGTCTTTTTTTTTAAATTAAATTTATTTATTTATTTTTGGCTGTGTTGGGTCTTCGTGGCTTTGAGTGGGCTTTCTCTAGTTGCGGCGGGGGGGCCGGGGCTACTCTTCCTTGTGGTGCGTGTGTTTCTCATTGTCATGGTTTCTCTTGTTGCAGAGCACAGGATCTAGGCACGCAGGATTCAGTAGCTGTGGTGTGCAGGCTTCAGTACTTGTGGCTCTAGAACGCAGGCTCGGTAGTTGTGGTGCACGGGCTTACTTGTTCCGCTGCACGTGGGATCTTCCTGGGCCAGGGATCGAACCCGTGTCCCCTGTATTGGCAGGCAGATTCTTAACCACTGCACCACCAGGGAAGCCCTATACTGTCTTTTTAAAACTATCAATTTATCTGTTGTCTAGAGTTGACAGCATTCCAAGGCCTATTTTTGAGTCTTGTGTCAGTCAGATTTCACTCTGCTTATTTTTTACTGTGTTCGTAGTTTTTATAAGGTGAATTCAAATTTACCTGATCTCCATCTGAGAAAATCCTGTGGTGCCTGGGTTAAGGGTAAGGTCCTCCATTGCTTTTACGTCCCCATGGTACACTAGATTGTGATGAGTTGGGACACTTGAAAAACAGTTTTTCATCTTGGCATGAAGGGAAAATTTTAATAATAATAATAGCAAAATAATACTAATAAGCATAAATTCAAACCCCAGATCTATGATAGGACAGACTTAATGGATATGCGTCCTCGAGGGGGCTCTTTTTCCCACCAGAGTCAAGTATTTCTTACTGTCCCTTTGCTCACAGTGCATATCCCTCCCTCCTCCCGTTCTATCCTCTTCTCTCCTTCTAAAGCCATCTTTCCTCTAAGTCTGTAGGACATATAGGGTCCTAGTTGTATGTAAATCTCTCAGCTTCAGATTTCCACCTTTCTGGGAGGTCTGCTCACTTGCCGTAGGGTTTGAGAGTTCTTTGTCCTCTGAGCCCTTCAGAGTTGTGTCAATGGCATCAGGAAACACAACCCTGAGAGGGGTCTTCTTTACAATGGGCCCCTCTCAGTGCCTGGAAGCCTCCTTGATAACAGGAATCTGGGAGGCTTGCTGAACAGGGCACAATGACTTGAGCACACAAGGGCCGATGACTCTTGAGGAACCAAAGCATCAATCACAAGGCAGAGTCAAAGGGAAGTGACCCTACCCCTGCTCCACCGCAGGGAAAAAGCAAACCTCTAGAGTTGTTTGGTGAGACTAAGTGTTTCATAGAGTGGGTGTAAATTTGGGGGAAGGCAGGAATCAAAAGTTGTATCAGGGACTTGAAAAAGGCCACTTGATCAGGCTCTGGAGATAAGAATCGGACACTCCTGGAAACCCAGGCGTGGAGGAGCCGCAGACTGATCTGGTGTCTGCCCTGCCCAGAGTCTCTGCTTCCCTTCTCACTCTCTCAGTGGATCCTCCCCACGTGCCCAGCCCTGAGTTACACCCTGGAGACAAGGAGGTGAATCAAATGCAGCTCCTGCCCTAGAAAAGTATTAAAAGCACTGGGAGAGTGGGCACAGATGTTAGCTCTAGCTGGAGGCAAGTCAAGAGGGCCACTTTAAGGACATGATGCTGGAAGATTCCTTTGTTCCACAAATGTTTGAGCATTGATTCCGTTTCCAGGCCCTCTTAGAGGTGGGGAAGCAAGATGCCTGTTCTCATGAAGTTCCTGTTCTAAAGGAGTGGGATGGTCAATAAATACGCAACCAAAGGAATAAGACGATTTTACATAGAGAAGAATTATAAGCAGATAACTAAAACAGAGAATTATAATTTTGTGATAGAATGGTTAGAGAAAGCCCTTTCTCCAGCAATAATGTTTAAGATGAAATCTGAATGACAGCAAGCAGTTATGCAAAGATGGAGAGAAGTGTCCTAGGCTGGAAGAGCTAGTGCAAATGCCCATGTTCAGCTTTGAATTTGAGCTGTCTACAAACACTTCCTTTCCTTGTGCCTAGCGCTGCAATACGCCTAGAGAGGACAGCTGATGAATGTTCTGAATGACAAGGGAGGAAATGAGGTGACTCAGTGTTGTAGGTGTTTAACCCCTTCCCTCCTGCTCCTAGTAAATTAAATATGAATGGAAGGGGAACTAGGCAAAGCAACTGATACACAGGTGTGCGCCTGTACATGTGTGTCTGCATGAGCATGTGTTTGGTAGGATGTCTATGCACATCCCTTCCAGAGACAAATATTTGGAAAGAACTATCCTCTGGGATTCTGATCTATGATCTGAGAACCTGTGATTCTAGAGGATCAGATAGCCGAGATGTAGAGACAGATGCATGGGAGGGAGCAGTGGGAGGAGTCTGGGGTGTTGCAGTAGAGAGCTGCCCAGTGCTAAGCTGGCGACCCCACCAGCAGCCCTGGAGGACTGCCCAGGATACAGCGGTTCTAAGGATGGTTGTTCATTAATCTGGGGTTGAAGGCCAGTCCAGCACTGTCCCTGGTCACCAGACTAATTGGGGCTGACATTGCTGAGGCATCTTCCAGAGGCCTAGGCTGGAGGACCAGCTTCCCCGCCATAGCCTCTGTGCTCTGAGGAGGCCCCTAGTAAGTCATTTCTGAGGACAGAAGAGGAGGCCTTGGCCAAGAGTCTGGCCACTTGGCTTGATCCTGGTTAGTTCCAGGCAGGGGCTGTGGTGGGGTTGTCAGGCGCCCTGAGGGCCTCTGTCTCTCTGACCTGGGGTCTTGTGCCCTTCCTGGGTCCAGGTTACCATCTGCAAACTAAAGGTGGTCTTTTCAGCCAAACAGAAGAATGGAAGTGGGGTGTGTATGCCAGCAACATGTTTAGCTCTGGCTTTGGCCTCCCACATAATCAGGGGAGGTTAAGAAAGAGGGAAGGTGGAGAAGATTGATCCAGAAAATTCCCTTCTGGGACTTCCCTGGCAGTCCAGTGGTTAAGAATCCGTGCTTCCACGGCAGAGGGCATGGGTTCCATCCCTGGTCAGAGAACTGGGATCCCACATGCCACACAGTGCAGGCAAAACCAAATAAACAAACAACAAAAAAACCAAAACAAAAAAGAGAGAAAATAAATAAATTTTAAAATCCTAAAAAAAAAAAAAAAGAAAGAAGGAAAGAAAGAAAATTCCCTCTCAACTTGCTACTTCTCCCTGAATCCTGGAGGAAAGGAAGGGTTAAGGGAGCTGACAGGCCAGGGTGGCCAAGGACAGATGCAGTAGTTATGCAGCAAAGGCAGGGACATTGGAATTAGAGGCCAGAGAGGAGCAGAGGGATAGGCCCATGGGGGCTGGACTGTGAGGCTTCCTGGAGGGGGCCCAGCTCGAGCAAAGGCTGGATGGGAATCTGATGGCTGGATGGGGGCACAGAGCCGGAGAGGCATCTCGGAAGCATGCAGAGAATCCTGCCAGGAGGAGGGCTATGAGCTGACCCTGCTGGGCCCAGGGTGAACAGAAATTTTAGGAGCCTGGGTTCTGGCTGGAAAAATGGCCTCTCAGTGGAAAAGCTCAAACCAAGGGAAGGAGGTAAATCTAAGTGTCAACTGGCCAGGATCAAGGACCAAAGAAGGTTCCATTCTCAGGGTCAGAATAAGTTTCCATACCTCAGGGTACTCTGAGTCCCGAGTCCCAGCAAGTGCCTGTCACAAAGTAGAGACTTTATTAAACAGGATGATTGCCAGGCTGTTGGGGAAACAGCTGTGATTCTGGGGGTGGTTGGGGCCCTGTGGTGTAAAGCAGAGATTTTTATGTGACAAGAGACAATGGATGTTGTAAAACAGGTCCCGTCAAGCAACGGGTCTCATGTTATAGTTCGAGTCTACCTTTAGCGTCCACAGGAAGGAGAAGAAGAGGGAAATTTAGGCTACTTAGGCCCTCAAGAAAGGGAGTTGAGAAGGGAGCAGCCAAAGGCCATGCAAGAAATGGGCTCTCTTTGCCGGGCCATCAGGAACAGGGCTTGTGTTTCATTTGTAGACCCCGCGGGCTTTCGTGCTTAGGGCTGCCTAACCAACTAAGCCTTGGGCCCACAGGGCATGAGAGCCCCAGGGAAAGTGGGCCCCTATTATATTACTCTTGCATCTATATTTGTTTTAGCATTGATCTCACTCTAATACATTTTGCTTGGGCTAGCAGTAGTTTTCCTAGTAGCCTGGGAGTAACTCAGGGCCAAGAGTTGTGATATGCCCCTCTGTGTCAGCTGCCCTGAGCACAGGGTCCAACACATCAGAGATGGTAGCAAATGTTGACGAAACCAAATGAGATGGAATTATTTTCTTTGACTTTCTCCACTCTAAGGTAAGGACCATGTTCCTGCTTTTGTCACTTCCTGTCCTCCTTCTGTGTGTGGTGGCAGCATCCTGCTCAGAAACAAAAGCCTGCGAGGATGCCCAGAAGACCTGTTCAGTGGTGACCTGTGGCATCCCGGTCACCAACGGCACCCTGGGCAGAGATGGGCGAGATGGACCCAAGGGAGAAAAGGGAGAACCAGGTATAGGACAGGCCGCTCTGACTTCTTAAATCTTTTACCCCAACGGGAGTGTTCTCTATAAGGGATCTAGCACAGAGACAGGAGGAGGCTCACCTTTCATTATGGTAGGTGATGATTCACTCAGAAAAATTCCTGTAAAAGGACATTCTCTCCAAAATAAAGATGCTTCTCTGGCTCTCCAGGATCCCTCATTGCCACCCAGGAATTGGGGATGTGCGGTTGTCCTTAGAGAAGGGGTGTCTTTTTTGCTCAGGGCGCTGACCCTCAGGACAGGCCATCCCCTGAGACGCAGGACGATCTTTCTTCTTTGGATCACTACTAGCTGAGTGGTGGTTCCTTGGGGTCAATCAAATATTGAGCTTTTGGAGAGAGAGAATGAGCGACAAACACTGGGTCATATTTCCTTCCTCTTCCAACAAGGCAGGGGCTCAGAGGCTTGCAGGGGCCTCCAGGGAAAATGGGGCCTCCAGGAAATATAGGGAATCCTGGGCTTCCAGGACCAAAGGGCCACAGAGGAGATCGTGGAGACAGTTCGGGTAAGGAGCTCACCCCAGCAAGTGATGTGGGCTGAGGGGACCCAGGACCTGGGAACTCCAGGGCCAGGTGGGAGGTGCCCCGTCTCCTGCTGCCCCACTGGAAGATGCTCAGCTCTGCTTTCTGACCCAGCGCCCTCATTCCTCTCAGTTCCTTGGGGCCCAAGGGGATTCCCACTGGTGCCCGGGTATAGACTTCCGAACCCTGCCCGCCTCACCCTCAGCAGACCTCTGTAGGACATGTGCCCTGGCCTTTCTTCAGCTGCAACAGTCCAGTGCATGGTTCCAGGCTGCAAGGGAGGCAACTGATCCTCTCTGCTGTTGGATTATGTCTGTTGTCACAAGAGTGGCATGAAAAGAGTTGGCCTCATAGGACCCCTGGATAATGGGGGACATCACAGCAACTTAGTTCAGAGTAAAATAAATTCAGTAGCAACAAAACCAAGAGGATGACCTCTTACTTGTATTTGTCCACTGGCCTGTCAAAATAATAAACGTACTAAAGAGTTTGCCTAGAATAGGAAATGAAAATATGATTAAGAAAAATTTTCAAAAAGGAGAAGAATTAGCTGGGCCTTTTCTTATAAATAATTATAATATTGCCATACTTAAGCAGTATATGAAGAAAAGGATCCAGAGCTATAGTTTATGGTATTACTATTATTTCCAGAGTTATAGTTATATCTGAGAAGGCAGGAATACAGTTTTTTTCCTTTTGCTTCTTTTTGTTTTCTTATTTTTCTGGAATAAGAATACTTTTCAGTAAGCGAATTTTTTTTCAAAATACTCTGCTCTCCAGTTGAGGGTCTTCTTCTAAATAAATATCCTCTCCCTATTGCTTTATAGTTGCCGAGGCTAAGCTGGCTAACTTAGAGGGACAGATAAGGAGCCTGAAATCACAATTGGATCACATCGAAAAGTGTAAGCTTTTTTTCTGTCCCCAATGTGTTCTTGACTCTAAATTTTTTCTCCAGAGTGCTCCAGGTTTTGGAGGGACGGTGGAAAAGAACTTACACTTCGGATGACTTATTATATACTAGGTTGGAATTTTCTCATAAAGTGGTTTTATTCAATCCTCTTGCCATCCCTATTTGTGGGCATTACATGCATTTTATTTACAGGTGAGAAAAATATAGGTCCAGGAAGTATAGATAATTCATTCAACAGCATACAGTTAGGAAGTGGGAAGGAGGATGTCGTGGAGGTCTGCTGACTCTGGAATCTTTGCTCCTTCCTTAGCACCCACGGGCCTCAGATGGCGGTCCACGCCTCTTTCTCATCCTGGTGCCCACGTCTGGCAGTGGGGCTCAAGCATGTTTCCCTAGGTCCACCTGTACTGGGACAGTTTTTAACAGATATTTGTCCTAAGGATGGGATATGCCAGGAGAGCCCCGGCTTGCTGCCAGGGACTTGCCTTCCACCTTCTTACTAGGGTCTCACCAGAGGTGGTAGTGAATGGGGCTCAACCCCAGACTCCCAAGTTCCCAGAGAAGGGCTTTTTCATCTGCTCTCCTAGGCTGGGCTTGAAGCCAAGTCAACCTCACCTACATTTTGTGATTTCAGTGCAAAGCTTCTCCTTGGGTAAAAAGTCTGGAAAGATGCTCTACGTGACCAATGGTGAAAAGATGCCTTTTTCCAAAGTGAAGGCTCTGTGCGCTGAGCTTGGGGCCACTGTGGCCACCCCCAAGAATGCTGAGGAGAACAAAGCCATCCAGGACATGGCCCCTGACATTGCTTTCCTGGACATCACAGATAAGGTGACCGAAGGCCAGTTTATGTATGTAACAGGAGGGAGGATGGGCTACAGCAACTGGAAGAAGGATGAGCCTAATAACCACGGCTCAGGGGAGGACTGTGTCCTCCTCCTAAGAGACGGGCTCTGGAATGACATCTCCTGCTCTTCCTCCTTCTTGGCCATCTGTGAATTCCCAGCCTGAAGAGGCAGGTTCCTCCGCCCCCTCCTTGGCTCCCTGCTGAGGTCCCTGCTGCTCTGAAAGAGAATTCAGTGCCAGTTTCCCCATGTCCAGTGTCGATTCATTCCTTCATGGGGATGGGAGGAAAGCAAGGGGACATATTTGACTGTGGGAGGATGAAGTGAAAAGAGACTGACAGCGGGGCATGAGGGTTTCTGGTCCAGTCCAGTCCATGGCAAAGGACACCTTCTGTCCTGCCAAAGAGCACAGCATTGGGTCAGAGTCAATCTCAGAAAAAGCACATTCAAACCCTCTCCTTTTTTAGTGAGGGCACTGCAGCCCAGCAGATGGATCAATGGAGGACCACATCTGTGTCTGAGCAGGCAGTGTCTCAGCTTCCAAGAGATCCAATTCCCAGTTTTCCAAGTTACCACTACCTGGTGCCAACGTCTCCTTCCCATGGTTAGCCCAGCCCTGTCTACGACACGAGCGTTGTTTTTAGCTGTTCATGAGCGCTACACTAAAACTGTAACACTTGGCAGTGTCCTCCCTGGGTGACAGCGAATAGTCCTAGGAATCCCCTCACTTGCCCAAGTGGCTGTGGCCTCCCAATAGTCACTAGGGTGATCTTGAGAACAAAGGGCAGCCTTCCCTTCCTCCATACTTTTAGGAGACTCTTTTGATATTGCGGCCTATGCCAGTGTCGCGGGAGGAGCAAATGGTCAGGCAGGCTGGGTCCTTCCTTACAGGGCATCATCGGTCTTAATGCCTCCATGTTCAACATCCCCTTTCTTCTGTGACATCCTCATCCCATATAGGTCAATGGGTCCATTATTCGTAGAGACAAGAGGGAAAATCTCCCTAAAGGTGCATTTCACACACTGGGGGGGCAAAGGATGCAGCATCATCCAGTCAGCAAATAAAACCTCCCCTCTGAGCAGAGTTCCGACACCATCTTGGCCCACAATCAAGCTAATGACCGTGGATGTTCTCGAGCAATCTCGGGGTGGATGGAGCTGGGATTATATGGAGCCCAGGCAGCAAACTGGGGGAAGAGAGTGAATTCCGGTTCCAGCTGTATGCCAATCACAAAATGAGATTGAAATTATTTCATGAATGGGCTAAGGGCCACTTTAACTTAATGAAATATCTTTGTTAAATTAGTTTTCCATTTTATTTTTCTTTGTATCCAAACTACCAGAGGGAGTTGCTTGGTAAGTGCTTGACGAGTATTTGTTGCATGGGTGCACCAAAGAATTACCAAATGGACGAGTGGGTGAGATACTGCAAATTGAATATTATAGGGTAGAGTTCTCCCTGAGGTGAGCTTCTTCTGTGAGGCTCTCGGGGTAGGGGTGGGGTGGGCTGAAGACATTGGGGCTGGCAGGGTGAGGGGGGCAGTACCTGTGTCCTCAGCCTCTGGCCCACCTAGACTGTCACATCGCTGAATTTTCAACCTCATGAAGCTCTCCTTCAGGCACTGCACTTGGGGGCAGTGAGAAGGGTACTTTTGTGATGTACAGCAGAGCAATTCACTCTACGCCCTTCAAATCCAGACTGCTTGCCAAAGGAATGAGAAACTGCCTACAACTTAGAGGCACGTATGAAACCTAGGTAACATAGGTTATGGCAAATAGAAAAAGGAAAGACCAGAAAGTTTTTAGAAGGAAAGAAGGTACATGTAAGACTCCCCAGAACAAGAGAATTATCATAATCAAGCATGAAAATTACACCTGAATTTTCTCATTGCCAAAACAAAAATGAGAAAATGGACAGGTAATCATTATATAATTCTTTCTATTTTATGTAAGGGGGGGACGGGGACCACGTCTACCCTGAGATGATTGTCTCCTTTGTTTATACTGTGCATAAAGGTCAGTGTACAAGACGCAGTCACGTGCTTCACAGGAATTGTTTCCCAGCATGTAATGGGTGCCCCCTCAATCAGGGAAATGCAATAAAAATCTGTGGATGACCTCAAATTCTTCCATTTCCCTTTCAGTCTTCTCCTTCTAGTTCCTTCCATGGTGTTCCCTTCCCCCTTCATCCCTCAATCACTAGAGCCTCACATTCCTACTCTGAGAGCTTTCTCGGCCACCCAAGACCTGACCCCGCTCCCCTACCCTTAAGTCATCCCCAGTGGACATGAAGCTTTCTCCCCAGGCTCTTGGACATGTAGAGCTGGTTCTTCCCCTCATCTAGCTAGCACCTGATCATCTTTTCAGATCTCCTCTCTCTAAATGTATCCCCTGGCCCGGCATTCTTCCCTCAGTCTAGGATTGAGGCAACAACCTCTCTATATTTACTTCCCAATTCTTATCAGCAAGCAGTGGGGCCCCAGGCAAATCAGCTCAAGAGAAGGTGGAGTTAACCTAAAAATGGATTCTCATGAGAGTCCAAGGATAGAAACTACAGTTCATCCAGGCTTCCCAAGACCTAAAACAAGAGGGAAATTATGGATTCAAGAATACTGTCCAGATCATCTCTTTCACTCTCTCAAGGGCTGAGGGCAGGCTGCTTTCCTTTACTAAGGGACATATGATGATTGACATATCTGGAAAAGGGGACCTAATGAAGCCAGGTGCTCCAAGGACAGACCTCAGGGGCCTGGGGCAGCACGTTCCCCTTGGGACTTCAGGATTCTGAGCAACTTCTTGAGCCCCATTGTTTGTTCTCGTGAAATAGAGGAGTCTTCGTCATGGCATACTGGCTCCCTGGGCCTCAGTTTCCCTCTCCGTAAGTTGGTCAGTAATGGCTTCTCCCTTTTAAAGCTGGATGAATCAATGATCACACACAGATGCAGACCTGCAGGGCCCATTTCAGAGGCAAAGCTGCAGGATCTGAGAACTGTCTTCCGTTTTTGTTCCCTGCCAATTTTTTCCAAACTCATTGTGCCCTGAACACTTATCACCAATCTCTCAGTTCCATAGAAAGTCAGTCTGAGTGAATTAGAATGGTAAACACACCCTGCTCTTGAGATGGGGACTTTGAGTTTAAATTATGTCTATAAGTCAACAGTCTCCCATGAAGGTATATAGATACAGCCACCGTGATTGCAATTTGCTTCCTGTACTAGAATGAAAATAACTACCAAAACTCACAACATACAAGGCCCGGTCTCTCTTCCAGCTCTACTGTTCTCGCTTTTTAGCCATGCCCAAGCCAGAGGACAGGGGCTTGGGGTACCAGCTGAAGGCCTAGCATTCACCCAGGACCAGCCTGCCTCCGTTCTCTGGCTGTCAGAGGTGGGCGGGAACCAGGGTTCACAGTTTGCTCATTGTTGTCATGGTTGTTTGCTCATTATTGTGTAACTGAACTATGCTTTAGAACCTGCCAGGAATCAGGGATTTTTTTTTTCTTTTCTTTTCTCATTAACCAGGAAGGGATTGAACATCATCATGGGGTGTGGGCTGGAGATGCTGGGAAGTGGACTTTGAAAATTGATGTTGTCCTCCTAACCCTAAGTGGCTGGTGGGGTGCTGGGAAACGAGGAGGATCTCAGGGCGGGGGTCCACCTGGACTGGGTACTCTTAGCCCTGGTGGCAACCTCTGTGGGGAGGAGAACAGTATCTCTAACTATGGACCCGTGGTTTGTCCAAGCAAATACAAGTGTCATGCTCAAAAGCAGTGAAATGCAAGTAACCGTTTATTAGCCTAACAAACGCCTTGGGCTGGGCCAAGCCACCACCGACCCCAAATCCAGCCTGCCCTGTCCTGGCAAAGCACAGCGCTTATGCAGCTCTCAGAGCAGCGACCCTCAGAATTGCCTGGAATGCTAGCCAAAGTCATAGGCTCTCAGCTCCACTCTGCACCCAGTGAATCAAAATCTCAGAAATCTGTTACCTTTGCGAGGCCCCGAGGTGACCCGTGTTTTTTGTCAGTTTGGGAAACGATTGCCCTAAAGAATATAGTCACCATAACTGCTTTCTGCCTCCACCTCACTTTTGCAGGAGGGCCTAGAGCCAGGAAGCCAGGCTTCTCCTTTCCTTGTAGACCCTTCATGAGGTGAAGAGCATCCTACTTCACTCTGTATATTTTTTCTTCCATTTTTGTTGAGATATAACTGACATATAGCACTGTATAAGTTTAAGGCGTAGCGCATGATGATTTGACTTACATACATCATGAAATGATTACCACAACAAATCTAGGCAACATCCATCATCACATATAAATAATGCTTCACTCTATATTGTCAGACCTGAAATAATCTCCTGTCAGCTGATCGATGCCACTAGTAAAAAGCAGCTGCTGACTGAAATCCTTCCCTATGCATTTCCAGGGTCTTCTTGCGACCCCTGGGAGTGGGTCTGGGCCTGGAACAGCCCTGGGGAGCGTCAGAGAAGGTGAGGCCCTGGGCAAGTGAGACTCTGAGTGGGGAATTGTGTGTACATGGACTTGGGGGTATTCGCATTTTTTTTTTTTTTTTTTTTTTTTTTTTTTTTTTGCGGTACGCGGGCCTCTCACTGTTGTGGCCTCTCCCGTTGCGGAGCACAGGTTCCGGATGCGCAGGCTCAGCGGCCATGGCTCACAGGCCCAGCCGCTCCGCGGCAAGCGGGATCCTCCCGGACCGGGGCACGAACCCGTGTCCCCTGCGTCGGCAGGTGAATGCTCAACCACTGCGCCACCAGGGAAGCCCCTCGCCTGTATTTTTGAGCGCGTGTGAGCGTCTGTAGGAAAACCAACAGACCCAGAGCTTGAAGTTCCCAGCATCCTGTTGTTAGGGGGCTCAGCCTCTGCCCTGCCCCCAGCCTGTGTCCAAGCTGCTCTCTGCACACTCTTCACTGAGGACCATTGTCTCTGAGTGGTTCCTGGGGCTCTGGGTAAGGTGTGTGGGTGCTTGGTTATGGACTAAAGGGTCTGCAAGTGGCTGTGAGTTGTGTGCTGGGGCCCGCTAGGGCTCAACAGAGACTGGGTGCTAATATGATCCTCCGCCCCTGCCAGGTCTTGGACTGTATGTCACCACTACCCCCCACCCCAAAATCCTTATCTGACCACTGAATCAAGGTTGACCCAACCCCAGTCACCATTATGATGCCCTATTTTATTTTCTTATTAGCAATTATAGTCACCTGAAATCATCTTGACCATTTACTTGTTTAAGTTATGTCAGTGTAGCAAAGTCAATGAAGAGCCAGACTGCCTGGATTCAAACCCTGGCTCTACCACATTGTAGCTGTGTGGCCCTGGGCAAGTCACATACACTCTCTGTGCTTTAGTTGCCTTCTTGGTAAAATTGGAATAATAATAGTGCTCACCCCACAGGGTTGTCATGAGGGATAAATGAATGATACAAATAAGGCACTGAGGTTGGCACTGGCCTGCAGTAACTGCCATGCAGGCATTCATTCTTGCTGCTCTTGTGATTATTATGAAATTCTATCACCCACCTCTGCAGTCCCAGGGCCTAGAAAAGGACTGGGAACCACATGCACACTCAATAACTGTTGAATAAATAAAAGAATGAACAAATGAATGACTGAATCTAAGTCCTCCCCCCAAATGTGTGTGACCCAACTCCCTTCTCTGGAGCTTGACTCAGCTCCAAGCTGGATCAATGAGAGAAGCAGCCAAATTTATTTTGGAATACGGCTGTGGGCACAGCCTCCGTTCTCGGGTTATTGGGCTCAGTGGCTTTGCACCCCGGGGGCTACAGCCTCCTGCTGCCCTCTGCTGGTGTCTCTAAGACAGGGCCAGCAAACTCAGAGATCTTATGGCGAGCCAGGTGAGAGGTGGGGTCCCGTGAGCCCCTTGTCTTCGACTTCAGATGATCCTGTTTTCCTCCCCTCCCCCTTCCCCCTGGTTGCTACACTCCCTTGGGATGCCTTTCCCTAAAAGTCCCTACCCTGCAGGGCCAGATGTCCTCGCCTGCTGGGTGACCACACGTCTCTGGCACCCTGGACCCAGACAGCTTAAGACCATGCTCACAGTTACATGGTCATTCTAGATCAACGCACTGAGGCTATGGGCTAAATTCCAGGTAAGAGAAAAAGCAGTGCCACTTTCCTCCTCCCTGACCAGGGAGCTGTAAACCACCTGGAGCCCTGAGGCAACAGGTGTCAAATCTGACCCCAGGCCACAAAGTAAAGGTTAAGGGATGGCTGAGGAGAGATGCCAAATTCCCTTCACCCTTGCCCTGTTTAATTATGACCAGTGCCTGAAAGGAGATGAATATATTGTTTTAAAGTTCTTTTAATCTTTTTCATGTCTGTGGTTATAGCACCTGTTTTCTCTCTACTACTCTGCCTGTTGGTGTTTTGTCTTTTTGTTTTTTTATATAGATTTATCAGGATACATTTTTCTAATTTGCCTTTTAAAACGTCTGGTTTCTGGGTTAATTTATCATTCCTTTTATTTTTTACATATTTCATTAATTTCACTTTGATATTTATTTGTTTGGGCCTTTATTTTCTGTTGTTTTTAAAATTTGTTTTAAAAAGATGAGCACTCGGGCTTCCCTGGTGGCACAGGGGTTGAGAGTCCGCCTGCCGATGCAGGGGACGCGGGTTCGTGCCCCGGTCCGGGGAAGATCCCACATGCCGGGGAGCGGCTGGGCCTGTGAGCCATGGCCGCCGAGCCTGCGCATCCGGAGCCTGTGGAACGCGGCGGGAGGGGCCACAACAGTGAGAGGCCCGCGTACCGCAAAAAAAAAAAAAAAAAAAAAAAGATGAACACTCAATTCAATTATTTTCAGTGCATATTTTTATGGTTTTTTACTTTTTAATAACAAAAGTAAAGTATATTTTCCTCTTACTATAGCTTTAGCTATAGCTTATAGATTTTTGGATACTTATTACTGATTAATTTGAGTTTCTTTAATTACTACTAAGGTTGTACATTTTTCCATGTTTCCATACTATTGGCCATCAGTATTTCTTCTTTTATGAATTCCCTCTTCTCATTCTTACTTATCCCATTTTTTCTACTTAGATATTAATTTTCTTATTGATTTATCTGTTATGTACTTTGCAAATAAATCAGACTTTTAATTTTGATTTTATGTTTTATTTTTTGGCAGAGACGTTTTATATATTTTTTTATGTAGATATATCAATGTTTTATTTGGATTTTCTTCTCTCATAGTCTTAGATAGCTCTTTTCCCTTCTAAGACTACATAAACCATTACTTACATTTCCTTCTGATTTTGATTTTTATGTATAACTAAAAGAATCTGACTTCATTTTTCTTCCAAATGCTTAACTTTTTAATTCAGCATTACTAATTTAACAATTCATTATTCTCCTATAATTTGGGTATTCTATTTTTTTTTTTTTTTTTTTTTTTGGCGGTATGTGGGCCTCTCACTGCCGTGGCCTCTCCCGTTGCGGAGCACAGGCTCCGGACGCGCAGGCCCAGCGGCCACGGCTCACGGGCCCAGCCGCTCCGCGGCACACGGGATCCTCCCAGACCCGGGCACGAACCCGCGCCCCGTGCATCGGCAGGCAGACCCCCAACCACTGCCCCACCAGGGAAGCCCCTCTATTTCTATTTTTATCAGGCATATATAAGATATATATGTATATATATGTATATTTGGACCCGTTTTTGGAGTCTGTGGTTTTTTACATTGTTTTATCTAGTCCTGTGTCAGCAATACACTGTTGTAATTATGTTAGCGTTCTAAAACCCTTTAAAATAAAATGACCATGTCCATTCTCCTTATGTTTTAAAATTAATGTTTATGACTGTTCTAGGATGCTTATTCTTTCATCAGAGCTTTGGAATCATTTGATGAAGTCCTCACAGCCTCAATCACTCTTTTTTGGGGGGATTAAATCTTTGGAGAATTCACATCCCTCTCAGACTCTCTGTAGCTGGGGACCAGGCATCCCAGGCTTGCTCAAAACCCACCACTGGTTTTCTTCCCTTTCCTGCCCTGGTCCATCTTTCTGGTCACAGGATGCGTTTGCTTGACCTGAAGTTGTCATCTGACCTTTTGGCCCTGGCCTGGCCCCAGCTTACCCCTGAAATGAATGAAGTATTCAGGGGGTTAATAAATGTGAAGAAAGTCTGGCAGTGAGGTCATGGTGCTATTTCCTCATATCAAAGAGCCTGGAAACATCTTGAAGGCACTTTCTTCAGGCCTACGAATAGATTTATAAGTAGGAATTAAGGATTTCATTCATTCAACTGTTCTACATATTCACTTCATTCATTCTGTCTCCTTACTAAATAAATAGGAAAAGTACCATTTTGCTCGGGCAGGGCCCTCTTGAGTCCTTCTGTGGCTCCAAGTTGTTTCAGCCAGGCAGTCTGAGAGAGACTATACTGCTTAAGTAAATGGAGATCAAATATGTGAGTATTCAAAGTGTATCCAGTAAGGATGGGCTACACATGCTGCAGTAACAAACTCCAAACCCCAGTCAAAATCCAAGTGGACCTGGGTGATCCCCAAGGGCAGTTGTTTTCCATCCATTAGCTCAGGTGTCCAGAATCCTGGATCTTCCAACCTTAAAGCCACCAACACTTCTGTGCTCACCAGGGCAGCAGAAAATTGGGCATTTTAGAAATGTGCACTTGCCCTCAACTGCTTCCATCCAGAAGGAATACATGTCACAGGGTAATGCCTGCCTCCATAAGGCCTCTCTTATTGAAACAGTGAAAAACAATAAAATCTACCAAAAGGTACCAGTTATTAGCTATACAGAGGCCTAATAGTCACAGGTAATTAGATTGAACAATAATAATAAGTGTCTTGGTCTCTGAGTATCTTGGTGCCTTCACAAGAAGATGGCTCTCCTCTATTCTCCTGGTTAAAAGGCTCTATAATCCATCCATTCATTCCCAATCTGCCCCTTGAGCACCTTCACTGCCCGTTGCTGAAGCACAATTCTACAGCTGATCTCTAATGTTAAGGAAGTGCAGGGCCGTAGCATATGTGAGGGCATGGCCAGCTGTTTCCATCTGTGTATCCAGTGCCTGGATGAGTATCTGGCATATAAATTAATATTTTATTTCTTCTGACAGGTACCTGGTATCTTTGCTCTATTATATAAAACACAAGTAACCCAAAAATGTCCAGTACACCATTAAACTTGAATTAAGGACATCTGGAAGGTAATAGTGATTGAGAATGCTCTGAATGTAAGCAACTCAAATGCCAGTGATTTATTTATTTATTTGTTTGTTTTTTAAAGTTAAGTATTTTTAAAATTAATTAATTTATATACTTTTTGGCTGCACTGGGTCTTTGCTGCTGCACGCAGGCTTTCTCTACTTGCGGCAAGCGGGGGCTACTCTTTGTTGCAGTGTGCGGTCTTCTCATTGTGGTGGCTTCTCTTGTTGCAAAGCACGGGCTCTAGGCATCTGGACTTCAGTAGCTGTGGTGCGTGGGCTCAGTGGTTGTGGCTCGCGGGCTCAGTTGTTCCACAGCACGTGGGATCTTTCCGGACCAGGGATTGAACCCGTGTCCCCTGCATTGTCAGGTGGATTCTTAACCACTGCGCCACCAGGGAAATCCCAATACCCGTGTTTTATGTCAGTGGAATTCAGAACAAAGATAGAATCCTAGAAAAGTAAACATCAGAGGGCTTCCCATAGGCTGGCTGTTCAGTATGGGATGTGGGCTGTTCTGGTGACAGGAGGGTTGAGAACCAGGAGGCAACTTGAGAATATACTATAAAACAGGGACTTCCTTGTGTGGTTGTCCCCTCTCCAGGTATGGAAGGCTCCCAGCTTGCTCCCATGATGTCACCTGGCATTGCGAGTCTCATAACATCTCTTGAGAATAAGGGTCACACAGCTCTGGCTTCATTGGGCACCTAGGCTACCAAACTAGGGACACGGCTACTATGGTTGGGGTGGGGCTGACATTGTTTAAGATCTATGTTGACCTTTGCCCATGAATGATGGTGTAGGAAAGACCTCTGTGCTCAAGAATGGGTAAGGACCTGCATTTTCTGAAATATTTGCCTCGGTCCTCTGCTTTAATCGGGCTGTGTCTGCAGAACCCAAATGGCCCTCCTTACTTATTATTCTCTGCGCTGGAAAGCAAACCAGACCCCCATGGCCCATGGTGCAGGTTGATCTGAAGCTTCTTCCTAGGCTTTGGGGTGTCAGCATTCCCGGCCTTCACCAACACAAGAGATTTCTTTTCCTTGCAATGGAGTCACATAGTTCTGCCACTCTTTCCTTCCCTCTTGTCAAGAAATAGGCTTGGCTTACATATTGGGGTGAGTAGTGATCACCTATAGAGCATTGTCCAGACCACCATGACCTTGCAAGGATCCCAGTGGCCATATTGTACAATGTGGCTCCTCTCCCGCCCCCAGGGTGAGTTGATTGGATCAGAGGTGGGCATCTGAGACAAGTAGATGCATTTCTACATAGTTTTTTTTGTTTGTTTTTGCGGTACGCGGGCGTCTCACCGTTGTGGCCCCTTCCGCCGCGGAGCACAGGCTCCGGACGCCCAGGCTCAGCGGCCATGGCTCACGGGCCCCGCCGCTCCGCGGCATGCGGGATCTTCCCGGACCGGGGCACGAACCCACGTCCCCTGCATCGGCAGGCGGACTCTCCACTGCTGCGCCACCAGGGAAGCCCTCTACATAGTTTTGAATTGATCTCAAGCAAGAGTTTCTGATCTCTGGGACACACAAGAGACCTGGACGTGGAGGAAGCTGCTGTGTAAAGGGAGGCAAAGAGGTGAGGATGGGCAGAGAGAGGCAGAAGCCCGGGAGGTGGCACAGCGGTGCCTGTGCACCCCCAGTCCTTCATAAGTCAATTCAGAACTCTCTGTTCTTTAAAAACACCCTCTCTTTGGCTTAACTAGATCCAGTTGTTTTTCTTATTTGCAATAAAAGCAGTCTGTGCTAAGGTCCAGGCCTTTGTACTGGGGAGTTGTTTGCTCATTAATGTGTAACTGTTTATATTTCAGAAGCTGCCAGGAATGGGGGATTTTTTCAAGTAACAGGGGAAAAATATGAACAGGGAGGCTGAGCTGCATGCTGTTGAGACGTGTGGCTTTTGTTTTCAGATGTGCTGTCCCATATATGAAGTGTGGCTGCAAGAGTGTTGGGAAGATGGGTAGGGCTCGGGGGTCCCATTCAGAAAGGGCCAGAGAGGGCAGTCCTCCCGGTCCCTGGGAACAAAGGAAAGAGTGGTAGGTTTCCTGTCTGGGGGAGGGGTGTTCGTTGCCCCCTCCCATGAGCCTATGGTTCATCCAGGCGTCAATCCAATTGCTTAAGCACAGACGTCATTTAAATCTTTCTTTGCAGCAGTGTGTCAATAAAATCAACTAAATATACAGAGGCCTTTGGCCTAAAAATTTACAGGCCAGAAGTATAAGCTCTGGGGTCAGATGGCCTTTTTCATGAGCGAGCTGTAGCAGCAGTACTACCTGTGCAAGTTCCCTCCCTCTCTGTGTCTTAGTTTCCACGTCTGTAAAATGAGAAGGGTTTGAGTAGATTATCTCTGAGGCAGAGTGGAGAACATCCGCGGAACTGCCAGGCAGGAAGAGGTTTGGGGATGAATTTGAACATGGCTGGGCACCCTCTGTGCCTGACATTTCAGAAGGGATTAGGATTGTGCAGGTGGTATGTTCTCCCCTGAGCCAACCACAGTCACACTGTCATGGGTAGAGAGAGATCCTGGGCGGTCAAGGGTGAGGGGAGTCTACTGGGTGTAAGGTCACTCAATCTGGCCAGAGAGGCAGGTGCCTCCCAGCCAGGTCATCCCTCCATAACTGTGCAGCTTCCTAGGCTCAGGGCTTGAAGCAAGATGCAGACACTGAGACCTCCCAGCCCCGGGGCTCCAGCTTGCACTGGCTGGAAGAGTCTGGGGTTCGGGGAGAGGCCTTGAACAGGGCTCTACATGGGGGAGGCATCAATAGAAAGGATTTGAAGCCATGGCAGAGAATGAGCCCAAGCCTGGAGCAAGAATAAGGAGAGAGGGGAACTGGAACTGAGGCTCTCGTGCTCCTCTGTGGAGCAGTCCAGGAGAGGAGGAGGTTTGAGACTGATGCAGAGCAGCCAGAAGGATAAGAAAATTGCAAGCAGAAGAGGAAAAGGGAAGGGGGAGGCAGTGATCAGCTGGGTCAAATGCGGCCGATGGCTGGAGGAGGTGGAGGGCTGAGGAGGAGACGCTGGATTTTGCAACAGGGAGGTCTTGGAGACCTCATTTTAGTCCTTGCCCTGGGAAAGCAGGCTGGCCCCCTTTTCCTCTTATAGGTCTTGCTGGTGTGAAGCCAGTGTCAAACTTTATTCTGAGGGAGGAATTCCATAGCAGCCCTGCCTTCTAGGCTTACCCATGGCTCTATGGAGAAGCCCTGGCCAGCAGACGGTCGGTCACCGTTTTTTTTTTTAAATATATTTATTTTATTTATTTATTTGTTTATTTTTGGCTGCGTTGGGTCTTTGTTACGGTGCACGGGCTTCTCATTGAGGTGACTTCTCTTGTTGCAGAGCACAGGCTCTAGGCAGGCAGGCTTCAGCAGTTGTGGCACGTGGCCTCAGTTGTTGTGGCCTGCGGGCACTAGAGCGCAGTCTCAGTAGTTGTGGCGCACAGGCTTAGTAGCTCTGCGGCACGTGGGATCTTCCCAGACCAAGGTTCGAACCCGTGGCCCCTGCATTGGCAGGCGGATTCTTAACCACTGCACCACCAGGGAAGGCCTGAGGGTCACCTTTTTATTGGGACATTGGCAGCACACAGCTCTGGGCAGTGCCCCACCCTCCCCGGGGTCTCAGAACTCGCAGATCACGAGGTGCCGTTCTCCGCAGGGATTGTCGTTCCACTTGCCATTGGGATACATCTCCACACAGTTCTCTGTGCCTCTGTCGTTGTTGGGTTCCCCAGGGGCCCAGTTAGAATACACCAGGGGCTCCCCTGTGGGGTAGGTGAACCTGCCTTCCTTCTCGTTGTCGGTCATGCTCAGGAAAGCAGCCTTGTTCTGGTCTGTGACCAGCTGTCTCAAGGCTTCGTTCTCGCCTGCAGAGCGTGGGGAGGCCATCTGTCCCCCGGCCTGTGTGCATACCTGCTGCGCATCCTGAAAAGTTTTTTCAAAGCCTCCCGTCTTGAAGATCTTCTCCCCAACACCCCGGCCACTGGGGAAGAGCTCCACTAGGGGAAGAGGAGAGTCAGGTTGGGTGTGGCAGCACCTGGACCTTTGTGCTCCAACCAGAACCCCCCAACCTCCCATCCAGGGTACCAGGGCACCAGATAGGATGAAAGCAAGGTTTCAGAGCAGCCCTGGCTCCACGACGATGGGCCCTGTGAGTGGTGCTGTGGTCTCCAGTTACAGGTGAGGACCCTGGAACTCAGGGAGCTTACATAAGAGGCCCAAAGTCACACAGCTGTCAAATGTAGAGTGAGGGTCAAACCTTGTTGGATGTGACACTAAAGCTTAAAGCTTAGACGTGCACTTTCTGTTCCTCCCCGTGTCGTATGCCAGAATTGGTTTTTCAATTACTGTGTAGATTGGAATGACTTTGGCCAGGGAAATGACACGGTGCTGCCCACAGGGCTGTTCCTAAGAGTGTGGAAAACACCATGCAGGGGGCTCACTCTCACCCCTGCATGATGGCTGGGCATGTGGGGTTGTCAGAAGGGGGTCTGTGCTGTGTGAAGGGGTGAGGGGAGAGGGG
>RJWK010032211.1:0-23790 GCA_004363435.1 Platanista minor
CGCCCCCTCCTCCTAGTTCCCACCTCCATATCCTCCCAATAACCACTGCTGTTTCTTTTTCTTTTTCTTTCTGTGGTACGCGGGCCTCTCACTGTTGCAGCCTCTCCCGTGGCGGAGCACAGGCTCCAGACGCACAGGCTCAGCGGCCATGGCTCACGGGCCCAGCCGCTCTGCGGCATGTGGGATCTTCCCGGACCGGGGCACAAACCCGCGTCCCCTGCATCGGCAGGCGGACTCTCAACCACTGCGCCACCAGGGAAGCCCCACTGCTGTTTCTTGAGTATCCTTTCAGAGTTTCTTTATGCCTGTGGGAAGAAATATGAATATATTTATTCTTTTTCTCCTCCTCTTTCACACAAAAGCAGCATACAGCATTAACTGTTCTTTTGTTTTTTATTTTTAACTTAGTAGTAGGATTTTGGATATCAGGACATAGAAAGTCTCCTCATTTGTTCTTACAACTGTATAATATTCTTACAAATGTATAATATTCTTTTTACTAGCTCCACCACAATTAATTTAATCAGTTTCCACTAAGTAGACATTTAGGTTATTTCTAATCTATTACAAACAATACTATAATTAATAGGACTGTATTAATAAGCTTCAATTGCCTAAATGTTTAAAGCAAGAAGTTGCCATTACTTTCAGCAGAAGTAACTTTACTGTAAGACATTTATAAATACAAACCCCATAAAACCTGCTTTAACAAATTAGTGAGACCTACAGATGATAAGAAATATTTGTCTGGAGGAATTAATGTTTCAAAATTCTCGGTTCTATTTTGTCCTCTTAAGTGGGTATTTTGCTGCAAGTTTATTTACACTTATAATTAAGTTAATGGGCATTTTGCCCTGCAAAAATTAGCCTAGAACAGAGCTAATCATCATGAATTCTAGATTATTAGAGTTTGGGTTAGAGAAAATTTTTAGTTAATTTTCTAAACTGTTGATTTAAACTGTGTAAAGAGAGCTTTGAATCCATATGTATTTGCAGAATTATCAGCTTCAATTGGGATACTCACAGCAGTACTTTTTTCTAAAAAATAAGGATTTAAAGTGCATTTAAAGGGATTATTTAAAAAATCAGGTTAGGTACAAATGCATTGCTTTTATGACTTTTTCCCTAACAAATTAGATTAAATTTCAGGATAGATCGTAGGTGAATTTCAAAAATAGTAAAAACACATGACATAATAGACATTTACTGTCAAGATCAAATGTCACAATTTAATATTTATTTTCATCGTGAGCTAGATGCTTTCTCCTGTCTGTTTTCAGGTCAATCAGTAAATAACCCTCTTGCAAAGCCATAGAGATAATCAGTTGGTTTGAAAGGCAATAGCTCCCTTCAAAAAACTGAAATCTGGGGGACTTCGTGGAAGTCCAGTGGTTAAGACTTCGTGCTCCCAAGGCAGGGGGCATGGGTTCAATCCCTGGTTGGGGAACTAAGATACCACATGCCACACGGTGCGGCCAAAAAAAAAAAACTTGAAATCTGATTGAAAGGACAAAGTATATTCATAAAAAGAGCAGCAATAGCAAGGTAATAATAGCTAAAAGTTAAATAGCCCTTACCATGTGCCAGACATCATGCTGAACACTTGACAAATGTTAACTTACTAAAAGTTCACAAGAACCCTACGAGATAAGTACGATTATCATCCCATTTTATAGATGAGGGAACTGAAGCACAGACTGGTTAAATATTGTACCCAGGGTCACACACCTGGTAAGTGGAGAGGGCAGGATTCCAATCTGAACTGTGGCTGCGGAGGTCAGCGTGTAGCCAGTCACCTCACTGCATCCTGCACGTAGTGGCATTCAGGTGGTAAAGCCAGAGGGATATTTCAGAGGAGGCAAAGACCAGAGTGGTCAGGGAGAGTTTCACAGCAAGGATTCGATAGGTAGAGAGAAGCACATTCCAAACCTCCCCACCTCTACTATGAGCGCCTCAGAACAGTCTTTGTTTTGGTTTCTCTGGCTTTTAGCTCAATATATACCTTAGAAATAGGAGAGCATTGGAAGAACAAAGGTGTTAGGCAAGAACATGCATGACATTTGTATGTGGACAATGAGGAGGCCTGTTCAACTAAAGTGATGCCATCATGTAGAGGTGGAGCAAGGCTAAGACCAGATCACAAATACTCTTAAGTGCCAGGCTAAGGATTAAGGCTGTATCCTCAGCAGCAGTGCTTCTCACACTCTAACATTCACCAGAATCACCTGGGGTCTTGTTAAATGCACATCCTGATTCCGTAGGTCCGAGGTGGGTCCAAGGGTCTGCATTTGTAGTGAGCTTCAAGTGATGCTGATGTTGCTCTTCCCAAGACCACTGTTTAAGTAGCAAGATTCTAGGTAACAGCAGGAAACCATTGTTGGAGCAGGGGGTGTAGATGGAGGGATAGGGGAGTGATGGACAAAAATCTGCCTATGCCTAAGTTGCAGCCAACAATTCTAAAGACTTCTAGATGTACAATGTTGTAATTCATTTGATGTACAGAACCTTTCTCCATATGCCTCACCCCTCCTTTCAGATGCCAGGATGTCTTGCCTTAGAAAGTGTTTTAAACCACACTTTTCCTTTCTTTCATACAGAGCAAGGCTAAAGAGCTGCCTCTTTCTGCTGTACGTTTTATGGAAGAATTGGGTGAATGTGCCTTTGGAAAGATCTATAAGGGCCATCTCTATCTCCCAGGCATGGACCATGCTCAGTTAGTTGCTATAAAGACCTTGAAAGACTATAACAACCCCCAGCAATGGACAGAATTTCAACAGGAAGCCTCCCTCATGGCCGAACTACACCACCCCAATATTGTCTGCCTTCTAGGGGCTGTCACTCAGGAACAACCTGTGTGTATGCTTTTTGAATATATGAATCAGGGGGATCTCCACGAGTTCCTCATCATGCGGTCCCCACATTCAGATGTTGGCTGTAGCAGTGATGAAGATGGGACTGTAAAATCCAGCCTGGATCATGGAGATTTTCTACACATTGCAATTCAGATTGCAGCTGGCATGGAATACCTGTCTAGTCACTTCTTTGTCCATAAGGACCTTGCAGCTCGCAATATTTTAATCGGAGAGCAACTTCACGTAAAGATTTCAGACCTTGGGCTTTCCAGAGAAATATACTCCGCTGATTACTACAGGGTGCAGAGTAAGTCTTTGCTGCCCATTCGCTGGATGCCCCCTGAAGCCATCATGTATGGCAAATTCTCTTCTGATTCAGATATCTGGTCTTTTGGGGTTGTCTTGTGGGAGATTTTCAGTTTTGGACTCCAGCCATATTATGGATTTAGTAACCAGGAAGTGATCGAAATGGTGAGAAAACGACAGCTGTTACCATGCTCCGAAGACTGCCCCCCAAGAATGTACAGCCTCATGACAGAGTGTTGGAATGAGATTCCTTCCAGGAGACCAAGATTTAAAGATATTCACGTCCGGCTTCGGTCCTGGGAGGGACTCTCAAGTCATACCAGCTCTACTACTCCTTCCGGCGGAAATGCCACCACGCAGACAACCTCCCTTAGTGCCAGCCCAGTGAGTAATCTCAGTAACCCCAGATATCCCAATTACATGTTCCCGAGCCAGGGTATTACACCACAGGGCCAGATTGCTGGTTTCATCAGCCCACCAATACCTCAGAACCAGCGATTCATCCCCATCAATGGATACCCAATACCTCCTGGATACGCAGCGTTTCCAGCTGCCCACTATCAGCCAACAGGTCCTCCAAGAGTGATTCAGCACTGCCCACCTCCCAAGAGTCGGTCCCCGAGCAGTGCCAGTGGGTCGACTAGTACTGGTCATGTGACCAGCCTGCCTTCATCAGGATCAAATCAGGAAGCAAATATTCCCTTACTACCACACATGTCGATTCCGAATCATCCCAGTGGAATGGGTATCACCGTTTTTGGCAACAAATCTCAAAAACCCTACAAAATAGACTCAAAGCAACCATCTTTGCTAGGAGACTCCAACATTCATGGACACACCGAATCTATGATTTCTGCAGAACTGTAAAATGCACAACTTTTGTAAATGTGGTATACAGGAAAAACTAGAAAGTCGTAGAAAAGATTTATATTCAAATGTTTTTATTAAAGTAAGGTTCTCATTTAGCAGACATTGCAACAAGTATCTTCTGTGAAGTTTAACTGTGTCTTACCAACCAGGGCAAACACCAGCCAGAAAAAAAAACATTGTGAGATTAACACTCCATCAGGGTGTAGGCCATGCCACTGGGATTTGTACATCTGGTTTCATGTACTGAAAACTGCAAACCAGTGAAGAGGAAACGAACCTTATGACTAAGTATCAAACCAAAAAGGAAAGTCAAACGGTGCTTTGTGTATTCACCTTTGGCTGCCATGACTGTTCTCTCCCCAAAATGTATATACCATAGCATTTGTCTACCTGCTGTCTTTTCTTCAGGACAGATGTTCAGGAATTATGTTGATTCAATTTAGACTCTATGCATGTTTGTATGGAAGTGATGTTCAGAATCAGTGAGGAAACTTTAGGCCAGATTTAAAATCCCAGATGGAAATGAGCCATAAGTGTAAGTTTCCCTGAAGCCTTCTACACAGTGGGGCTTCTTTGGGAACGTGAAAAGTGTGCCTCTTTGTGAATCTCCTCTGTTGATCATGAAGGCTTTTTCCACAGTGTGTTTACACAAGCCCTTGAAATAACATAGGGCATCAGATCATAACAAGGCTAGATGTGGATGCTAAAATTGACCGCTGGTTGATAGTTCACTGTGTTGCATTAGAAATGAGACACCAAAGGCAGCACAGTCAGGAAAATGGCCCCTTGGCCTAGATCAGCATCCATGGGAAAGGAACAAGGGTTCCCATGGGGACAGCCTCACAGGAGCTTCCCTAGACCAATAACATTGAAGAATAGAGGTGTGGCTACAGACCAGCCCATCCATGCTTGCATCCTCCTGCTTATGAGCTGTCTAAGGTATGGGGGTGCATATCATCAGTGGACTCTGGGGAAGGAGGAAACTCTCTGACACCAATATCTAGTTAATTTAAAGTTTCTCTCACTTTTTTTTTTTTTTTCTGATCTGGAAATGTTCACAGATTTTATTCTAGCACCAAGAGTTATGACAATATATTCATAGTGTTAGTTGGAATCCAAAGACTATGAATTCTATTTGCAAAATATTACAGTATTTTTAAAAAATGAGTACTGAGTTCTCACTTCAAAGATTACCATGAACTGAAATTTTTAAGCTGGTAACTAGAAGCAACATGATCATTTTTGCCTTAGTTAGAGGAAGGAAGGTATCAAATGTGCATCTCATGCCTTACCTGCTAACCATCTTCTGCCAAGTTTAGAATTCTTATGGGTTTCAAGTTCTATATAGAAAGGAATGTTATGACTGATTTTTCTCTTGTTAAAAGAATAACTCATTTATTCTAAGAGCAATGTCTCAAAGTCTCAGTTTTTTATTTTACAGCTGAAGAGACTTATAAAGAAACTTACAGGATATAAAGTAATTCCTGGAAATGATATTTGATGAGGAGAATGTAAGGACTTAGAAGCATGTTGACATTTCAATTTTGTAAAACAAAAAATTCAATTAGGATGAGAAATCAAAGAAATATGTTTACCAAAATGTGTTGCAATTTTCCCAAACACTGAATCTTCAGACAACAAATGTGGACTTATAGGTACTGTGAACACAAAGAATTGGCTATTTTCAGATTTATTCAGAAATAAATTAAGACATATTTTTATGGCATAAATAAGCTGATTCAGAAGTTACATTTCTTAACTTTAGGTAGAGGAGAATATTTGTATCCTTTTGTTGCTATGCAACTGTTTAATGATGAAGATTCAAACCAGTTTTGTATATCATACGACAATCAATTGTTTTCCAAGAATATTTATTATTTTAAGTAAACACAATTTCAGTGAACCTGAGTTTTTCTAGGAGTCCCTTAAAGGGAAAGTAGCATTCCATGAGCCAGTAAGATATCTACTCTGGAAAAACATTACTATGGGTAAAAAATAAATTCAAATTAGTTTTTTATAAAAAACTATAACATTTATTTTAAACATTTTATAATTACTGAAGTCATTAAGGTGAGCAAACTAAATTTCAAAACCACTTGTAATAATGTATTTTATAATAGCACTGTGATACTACATAACACAGTCCCTTTTGTATTAAAATAGTATTTTTTTCACAGACTGAAAAATATCTTTTGCTTTGTGGACAATGTTTTGTAAGATGACTTTTCAGATCTTTTCTCTTTTTTGCACAAAACTATGTTTATGGTTTGTATCACAGAAGTGAAATATATCTCTGCATTTTTATATCTGGTCTGTTTCCTTGTTTCCTTTGTTTGTTTTTAACTCGATATAGATTTTCTTCAAATATATAATGGCAGTATTCAGATATCTCGCCCTATCATATCTTTCCTTATTTTCACTGCATGCATTTAATCACTGTATTACTTAATGTTTGATTTGTTATTATGGGCATTTCAAATAGACAAGCATGGAATTGTAATGACAAGAAGCTTATTTTATATTGAGGATATATGCATTTGTATTTCACACACCAGAGATGATATTAAACACTGATTATTTTATGCTGCTGTTTATTAAAAATGTTTACCATAAAATATTATTTCCTGAATATTGCTATCATGGAGGTATTTGGGAACTTTAATATTATCTCTCCTAATGTTTGACATTTCATAGAAAGAGGAATCATAATCCCTATTTACTGCTATTTCATTGAAATGATTATTTTTAAGTAAACTTTTAAAATAGACTTGGACATTCTTTTGCTAGTGACCATAGGTGGAAGGCAGAATCCCAATGACTTTATGACCATATATCACCCACCTATATATGGCAAGATTCTAATTTTTAAAATCAAAATAATATATTGAATAATTACTTGACAATCAAATGTAATGTGAAAATTGGTTTTTAAAGTTGCATCTTTTTCTGCCTTGATGTTTCCATGTGAACTTAGACATCAAAAATCATCTTAGAATTCTGAAGAAGAAAAAGCTGTGTGCATCTTATGTTCAACTTAGACTCCAACCATATTGATAAAATAAAAGAAATGTGGCCATTTAATTGTCACAGCTTATCTTTATGACCTTATTTGCCCAAAAGAAAGAGCTCCCCATCTGGCGATTAATACACACTGTCAAGGAAAATGAGTATCATTATGAAAGTTCAAAGCACTTGTCCATTTCTGCTATTTAATACAGAAGGGGATACAATAAAACCTTCAGGGCCTTATCCATCTGTTTTAGGTACAGCTCTTGTCACCGCCTCAGCGATCAAACTCAATAAAGCCATCACTTCACATGGCAGTGAGATCGGTGTCAGGCTGGGTTTCTCCCTCTCACTTGAATTCCTCAATCTACCCTTCACTCCCATTTCCTTCTTGTGTCTCCAGGCTCTTCCCCTCCCACCATCCCCAATTCCTTCAACTCTGTGATTGGGGCCTTACCCTTAATTCCTTAATCACAAACATCTGCAGGCTCACAGCACCACCTTGGATGATACCTCCTACAAACCAATTAAAGACGGGCTCTATTATCTACACACCTTCAAAGATGGTTACGTATCTCAGGGGTTCTCAAAGTGTGGTCCTCAGACCAGCAGATTTGGAACTTGTTAGACATGCAGATTCTCAGGCCTCACTTCAAAGTACTGAATCAGAAATTCTGGGGTGGGATCCAGCAATAAGTGAGAATTACAGGCCAGCCTAAAGGCCTGGGGGGCGGGGGAAGGTGGGAGGATGGTCATTTACATCCTCAGCAATGTGTATATAAACATTTAAGAGCATTTCAGCCACTTTAGTCCCCTTAAAGGTAGTCAAGTTTTACTTCATCAAAAATTCAACACTAAGAACTTTTGCATTAACCATTTGGCAATTGGTTATGTTTTCTGTAGTTGTTCACTTGGATAGAAAAGTAACAGCACCTAGACTTGCCAAGAATATACTCCTTGTCTAGTTCACTCAAGACCACATTCTTGGAAGGTGACCAAAAGCTTTTTCTTTCATATGGACAAGCTCAAAAGAGTTGGTCTCTTAGTGTACCTTTTTTTTTTTTTTTTGACTCCTTGCATTGCTGATTAACACAACTAAAGGAACTCTCCTCTGCTTTGCAACTTGAGGTCAAGGATAGGCTAGTCTTTCTTGGGACGGGGGCGGCGGGGAGGCCCAGCTCCCAGTAAGCATCAAGAAGAAGCAGCTTCAGAGGCTGCCCGCCTCCCCTGAACTTCCTGTGACAACCTGACCCAGTTGGCTGCATGCAGTCACCTGTGGCTGGTCCCACTGTGTTCCTTTGCCAGCTGCAGTCTGTCAGGCCCCACTGGCTGGCCTTGAGTGTTCCTCTGCTCCGCTGTGCTCCCATCTGCCTCTGGAGGGCGGAAAGCTCTGGGGGAGGTGCGAGAGGTGAAGCTCAGACTCTTCATTTATAGAGCGTTTTTTTCAACCAAGAGTTCAAACTCTAAGGAGGAAATGCTATATTAGAGGAGCAGAAGGAACGAGGGAGCACACACATAAGAGGAAAAGTTTTGCAGCTACAAGATGCCTGCACCTGAAGTTTGTTACCATAAATGCCAAGAGTGTTAGGAAGCTGTTAACTCAGAGGAAGGAGAGCCTTACAAACCATCAAAGCACCCAAGGTCAGCGTAATCCTCTGGGAAATTAGGCTGGGAAGGCTTCAAAACATAGAGACGTACAGGGAGAAGGTCTGCTTACCTATTTATGACTACTTGAATCCTAGGCACCTATGAATTGCTTATTCACACGAGGACTGACATTTGCTGACCAGGCCCGACATGACATTGATCCTCACCCGAGTGACCAGGTTAGTAGCTATTCTTATCCAAAAATGGTTAAATTAGGAGAACGATTCCTAAGATCAGATAGGGCATTTCCGTACTTATATGTACTTACACTTGTTAAAAGGTCAATATCTCAAGAGGTCAACATGCTGAAATAAGGGGATATTCAATTTGCAGGAAAGTGGTTCTAAAGGTCAATCTTCATGGAGCTATGTTCTTGAATGTAAATTCAAAGACACACACGAAACTACAGAACTGGCTGCACAGAGACATAGATTAATGCTCAAGCTCTCCGTGGCCATAGAGGCACATGTAATTTGCATCAGAAATAGGTGGAGATCAGGCTCCATTCTATGACAGGTGCTCCTCAGCCATTGCAGCCCTTGGGCATTAGGGATGTAACTCCAGTTATCACTGGGGTCCATCCTAACACAGTTCCCTGAAAGGTTTCTTTTGAGTCTCTGCCCCTTAGAATCACTTGAAAGGAGCTGAAATTCCCCAATGGCATGATCTAGGTAGTTTACTAAGAGTCAACCTGATAAGACTAAAACTAATATTAAGGCAAAATGACAGTTTAGGACTGAACTGTACTTCCAGAGTTCACTCTGGAGTGTATTAGTCGTATTGGTCAGCCTGGCTGCAGTAATAACTGCAAAATCTCAGCAGCTTGCCTTGCAGGAGCCAATATTCATTTCTCACTCATGTCAGTCAGCAGAGGTGGGTCAGCTGCTGTAGCTGCTCCCAGGTCCCTGCAGGACACACTGTTCTCATGGCACTGTTCTCTCAGGGAAGAGAGCAAGAGGCAGAACTGAAACAGTCACTCATAAAACTTGTGCTCAGACATGCTGTATATCACATCCACCTCTCACGTTCCCTTGGTCAACACAAATTCTGAGCCCAAAGCTGACCGTAGGACATGGATGAATCTTGATCTACTGAGAGGCACTGCAAGCCACACCGTCACAGTCAGGGGCAAAAGGAGGCAGAACCTTCTTCCAGGGAAGGGGGTGAATAGTTGGGAACAATAACACAATCCCCAGCCCAGCTGAAGCCCTGAGCACATAGAGTCAGTATAGCAAGCCCAGGGCACCAGCGCCCTTCTCTCTTGTGTTTGTGGCTAACCACTAACTGGTGCTCTTCCCAGCTGAGCTCAGGTTTAGCCTTAACAGTTTCAACATACTGCTCTAGATAACCTACTAATCAGTCAAGAATAGCACCAGGAATGAAACTTATTAGCCAGCCCTACAATAGGGCAATAGTTGCCAAACCCGGTCATTATCACAATTGTCTGGGGAGATTTTAAAAAGGCTAAGTTCTCAAGACCACCCCAGAATGTGCCATAAAAGCGACCATAAAATCTATAAATTCCTCAGACATAGCATCTGACACTATATGTCCACCGCCCGCCCCCGCCTTCATGGACCCTGGATGAGGAGAATGGCGCAGGCACATGTACTCTTCAACTGCTCCTGCACGTGATCCGGATGACCTTGAGTAAGTAAAGCAATCTCTACTTCCTTATCCGTAAAATGGTATAAATGTAGCATAGAGGTTGAGAGTAAAGGTTCTAATGTCAGACAGCCTGGGTTTAAATCTCCCCTTCACCTTTTGGTGACCATGTGAACTTACACAAGTTACTGAACTGCTGTTTCTTCATCTGAAAATGTATCCACTTCATAGAATTGAAGCTAAGTAAGGCAAATGAGTTGCAGAGAAGAGTGCCTGACACAAAAGTTCTCAAAAACATAGTATATACAACTTTATCAGTTTTCTCTAATACCTGTCTTTCAGAGTTGATATAAGCATTTAATGAGAACATATACAAATATATGAGAAGTATCTGGCACATAGGAGGTACTCAAAAAGTGACAATATTGCTATCATTATTCAATGTGTTTCAAACAATTTTTATAAAGCGATACATTATTTTCTAATGTGGTAAAATACTTAGAGCACAAATATCCTACTTAATTATTCATGCACATGCCATAACGTAGAACACTCCATACTGGTGCCAGTGAAGTGGGAGTGGGCTTAACCCATGAATGTTTCATCATCTCCCTTCAAACCACCCCTAATAAACACACACTAAGTAAAAACAGCTTCAAGACACATCGCTAAGCTATCCGTAAACCATATGTCATCCCTTACACCCCCTCCATGCTGATTGCCACCTCAAAGCTTCTCCCATGTTGAAATTCTGGAACTCCCCAGGGGGCAACTGAGAGCACTATGCAAAGGTATATTAAAAGCTTGGTCCGCCTTTGTAGATATATATGTGAAAGAAGCCTAGAATAATTATATCCTTTAACCAGTCCCCTTGCCCCCAACACACACACACACTTAACAGTCACAGTCGTACTTAGATATTATGAAATGCATTCTCAGTGATTGGTGTTCCCATGTTGGGAACAAAGTGAAAGGAGACGTGATTCTCCTAAAACCCTTCAGCGCAAGTAAAGTACCCAAGCAGGCACTGCATTCCTTCATCACAGGCATCGCTAAAATCCTCTCCTGTTGTAATTCTGGGCATGATGTTTCAGAACTATGATTATGAGGTCTGGGCACCAGCCTGCCATGAAAAACAAATAGACACAAACCTTTAAACACCAACTCCAAAAACAAACGGCTGTTACCAAATTGTCTATAACTCCCACCCTAAAAAGGTTCTTGAAGCCCAAGCTAGGATAGCCAGTGGTGCCAGTTTACCGGGGATTATGCCAGTTTTAGCCCTGAGAGTCTTTTTTCCTATGAATTTCCCCAGTCCCAGGCAAACCTGGACTCCAGGTCGCCCTAGCTAAAGCAAAGAAGGTGAACTAAAAGCCAGCATGTATTGATTTTGAGTCCCCCTCTGTGAGGGGGACTCAAATATGGATAGAAATAGTGATCAACGGGCCCCTGCATCTCAGGTACCTGACAGGGGAGAGACCAAATTATTTTACAGCTAACACAATTCTGAAATTTGGGGGAGCCTGCAACTTCAACTTTACAAAGGGGAACCAAGCGTTTCTTTGAGCCTAGACTTTTGTAAGCTAAACTCAATTTTTAAATGAGAAATTTCAGGAATTCAAGTCGCTGAACTATGCTGCCTACCTCTTTCTTCCTGTTTGATCTTTGAAGATTAGCATTCAGTATCTTTCATGACATTTATATTGAGGAAGGAATATAAGATTATTAAAAGCAGAGAAACTCAATACTGGGAACACACATCAAAAGGTCTTCAAGACAAAGAAGGGATCATATGATTTGAAACCAGAGTTACTAGAAGCATGTGTGCTGCACTTCATTTTCTAGTTAACAGTGTAACATACGTCAAAATATGATTTAAAACGTTTCTCACAGCTGAGCTGACATTTGGCGATCCCCAGCCTTCTTTTGCTCTTGAGGACGGGGGTTCAAATCCAAATGAGGTTAACACTTTGTACTGGTACATATTCCTGGTGGATGAGAAAAACAGTCTTTTAGTTTAAGTAAAACGAAAACATCTGTTCCACTCCTGAGGGAAAGAATCGTTTTTAAAAAGAGGGGGAGGGGATTCTTGGTTATTAAAGCTGGAGATGGCCTCAGGAACCTTGCAAATGTTTAATAAGATAGACTGTCAGGTGCCTTCCTCACTGAGGATGATGAAAACTTGTGCATGAGCCTTGGTTCACTTCATTTTTCAGGATGCCATACCTATGTTATCCCCTAACCCTGTCTAAAGCCATATGTTAATATCTATCAACTGGTCCCAAGTTCTTTCCACACTAAATCAGGTAAATCCAGCTCAGTAAGTGACTGACCTTGTGCCACAAACCTTGTCTTGGTCAGTAGCTGTGCACTCTGGGTAAGAAGTAGTATAAGTTAGCTATTGCTGCATAACAAAATACCACAGACTTAATATCTTAAAACAATACCATTTATTGTTTTAAGCCCCCTGATCTCTCGGTCAGATCTCGGTATGGCACGACTGAATTGTCTGCTCAGGGTCTCACAAGTATTGGCCGGGTTATGTTCTAATTTGAAGGTCAGGTCCTCTTCCAAACTCAAGTGTTTGTCCCACAATTCAGTTGCTATGGTTGTAGAACTGGGGCCCTGATTCTCTTGCTGGCTGTCAGCCAGCAGCCACTCTCAGCTCCTAGAGGCTGCCCAAATTCTTTACCTCCTGGCCCCTACCATTTTCGAAAGTGTCAACAGAGGATCTCCCTCACGTGGAATCCCTCTCATGCTTTCAATTACTCGCCTTAGGAAGAGCCCAGTACCATTTAATGTCTCACCAGATTAGGTCAGCCTCACCCAGAATAATCTCGCTTTCTTAAAGTCAACTATGCCACATAAGTCAACTTAATCACAGGAGAAAAATCTATCATATTCACAGTCCTGAGGATTATGCAGGGGGTGGAGCTCTTGGAGGTCATCTTAGAATTCTGCCTACCATAAGAAATATAATGCAGCATTTCTCTTTTCAATCCTTTGTACTGTAGTGTATAGTTTCTTAAGCTTTTTACATCACAGGCTATTATTAAAATTAATGAATTCCATGGCCCCTGTTCTACCAAAAAAAAAAAAGTGTATGTGCACACACATACACATAGATATACAGACACAAACAAAGTTGTCCACAATTTCAGCCACCCTACCCACACCCTGAGAAGTCAATCCACATTTAAAACTCTGTAGATGGAGGCAGAATAAGCTGGAGAGATGAAGGGGATTCCTTGAAGTATTTTAAGCAGAGAATTACATGATCACATGTTTAGTTTAAATAATTACTGTCAAGTTTTATGACAGGAAAGTGTGGAGACGGGGAATATAGTATGAAGATGTTCTGTGTTCTAGCAAAAGATCACAAGGCTGTGCGCTTGGGCACTGGTGGTAAGGTGTGAGAAGAAGCTAGAAAAGCAGCAGGTCTTGCTAAGTGATTAAATGTAAGTCATGAGGAAGAGAAGGAGTCAGAGCAGACTTCAAGTTTCCAGCTTGAGAAACTGGGTAAAACAAAAAGGATAGAAGGCTGCTTGAGACAATGGAAGGTAATGAGTTTATTTTTGGATATTTTGAGTTTGAAGTGTCCTTGAGACAGCCTGGTGAGAACCAGGCAGCCGGGTATACTAGTCTGAAGTCCCAAGGAGAGGGCAAGGTTAGCAGTAGATTTGAGGGGTCGTAGGAGAATATACCAGCTTGATTTTCACTGCACTAAAGTACCATATGTACACCAATTTCTAAAACTTCAGAACAAAGAATGCTTTGATTTTATCTTTCTCTCTTACTTTAACATAATTTCTCCTAGAGTAAAATTTTACACACAAAAAAAAGGAGTCTGCACTTATTATCACAGTTTTCCCCTATCAGAGTAGAAGGAAGGACCACAGGGCCACCACAGTATCATCAAGAAACCTAGTTAATATCCCCAAATTGGGTCCATTACTTTCTCACAGAAGCAGCCCTTTCTTCACTTTCACCGTATATTGCCAGTCCTACATAAATCCAAGTGAAAATCTGATGGCATCTGAAGGAGAGCCCCCCAAAATTCAATCTCAGGTCCTAGTTGATATTTTAATAGAAAAAAAAATCCTTTGTATTCTGTTCTATGAAACACAGAATCAAATCATTTTATTGTGCCAAATGTCAGTAAAGTTAAGATGTTGTTGGGAATTTCTAAGCTACCCTACCTGGACATGAAATTGACCATGGGAGCCTTCTAAATGGTCTCCTGCACAATCCATTCTCCACAAGGCAGCCAGAGTAACTTTGTAAATGTAAAACAGAGCATGACACTCTCATGCTTACAGCCATTCAATGATTTCCATTTCTATTCAAATAAAACCCAAACTTCGCACCGTGTAGGGCTCCATCCTAATCACATCTCCGCCATGGTTCTCTCAGGCCCTCCCTGGTTCCCTTTTGAAGCCTAGCTTTTTCTTGACTGAGAACTATTGTGTTTTTCTCTTCCCAGAACTCTTTGCCCTTAACACTTCTTATAGCTGGCTGCTTCTCATCTTATCTTTCACGTATCACCTCAAAGTCCACTCCTGGCCAAGGCCTTCCCTGACCACAATTTCTAATCCTTAACTACCTACTCTCTACCACATTACTGTTTTATTGTCTCTATACACTTGTGATCTGAAATTACGATTTTTGTTTTGTACACTTGTTTTGGTTTTGTATATTTACTTACTGAATACTGGAGCCAAAAGGGCAGTCACTTCATCTTTATTGCTCCATAGCACATGAGAAGTGCTAAATAAATATTTGTGGAATGAATGAACTAATTGAACTGATGTCCTGTTTCCATAAAATTAGTAAATAAATAGTAAGAAAAAAAAAAGCACTCTGAGCAAGGATGCCAGTTTCTGTAGTTGACACCGTCAGATTAAAGCCTTTAAGTAGCTCACAGTGGGCTGGAGAATGCAATGGGCAATTGTGATACAGCCTGATAAATACTAACAGGGTCCTCTAGGATCACAAGAAAGGAGCCTAATCTTGTCTTAGGGGATTCCATAAGGAATCATAGGCAAAGGTAAATCTGAACGATGAGTGAAGGAAAAATGTGGGGAGGAAGGATGGAAGGAACGTGGTAAGTGTCTAGACAGAAGGGACAGCAAGTGCAAAACTCTCCGGCAAGAGATGGGAATCTGAGAAATTTTAAGTAGTTCCCTGTTGTGGAGCATTCTGCCAGAGTAACTGTAGGATTCGATGACATAATAAGGTATGCCAGCATATCGTGAACGCTAACTTGCCATATAAGTTATAAATAAGCGCAGACCTGTACTCCTGGTCACTTATTACCTGATGGTTTCTGATATTCAAAGAAAAAGAAAAGATTATTTCGGAGAAGGACTTCTAGTGAAGGCTTCTCTGACTTAACGGACTTAATATGCTAGATCCTCTGACTTCACCACTCCTCCCCTCCACCCCAGCTGGCTAGAGTCCAAAGTTGGTGGACCTCGCAGGCGCACGGGGCGCTGGGGTGGAGGGGGCCTCAACAACGTCTCTCATTGGCCTTTCAAACTGAACCGGTTGGACGATTGGCTGAGGAGGTTTCCAGAGGCCGCCCCACGTCGCTGATTGGATGACGAACGGAGAAGCTCCCACCTCCTTCACTCTAGTCCCTCGCGGTCCAGTTGCTTGGCAACCGATTGGCATCCTCCGGCCGAGCCGGCACCCAGTTAGTTACACCTGTGAAGAGAAGACAACAACCGGTTACGACCGCCGTACGCTTACGCCTCTCACGCCCACTTCACGCACAAGCAACACGGGTGGTCCCAGAGGCTCGTCCAAGTTTGCCTTCAGGCGGGCTGTGGGCTGGCCCTGTAGTGACACACCGCAGTTGAGAAAGTGCTCAAGTCTTCCTTCTGAAGTCCTCCTTCAGAAGAGTCAGAGGAGAAAAAAAGTCACTGTTATATGTCCAACTTAGAGCCACTTATCTTGGGAGCACACAGCGTTCTGAGGCTCGGTCGAGAAAGCAAGTAACTTACGTCAGTTAACTAGGTGCGGGAAGGTGACCCATAACCTCAGACACCTGCCTCAGAGCGAACCTTAGGAGTGCGGGGACAAGTGCCAGACTCTGCTGCCTTATCATGTACAGCAGAGCCTACATCTTGCTGCAAAGAGAATTCCAAGAGTTGAAGAAAAACAATTATGAGGTGAGTACTGGAGACCTGGAGGGTGTGTTTCATTGGAGTACCAATTTTTAAAAGCAGTTTAATCTGTGTTTATTCTATAAGGCATAATTTAGTTAAACATAATTTGCCACTACAGACTTGTTTAATGAACCTATTTCAGTATAATAATCTACTTCATAATAATAACTATTTGTACTTCATAATAATAGTTAACAATATTGAGCACACTACGCTGAGTAATTTATGGGCATTTAAGCCCTGAATATCAGGGTCTATCAGGTAGTAAGTGACTAGTAGGTCCAGGGTTGCACTCATTAATTACAATACTATAAAATAAGTTCGTAGTGTTTTGTTTTACCTACCAGAAACCTAAGCCTCAGAAAGGATCAGTAAATATTTGGCCGCAGGAGTCCATCACAGGGTTTTCTACTACTTCCTGTCTAGTGCACTTTTTGCCAACTTCTGTCACATACAACACAGAAGCACCTTTCCCTTATAATTTTAACACAGAGGAAGGCTTTGCCCCGATTGCCGCCAATGAGGTTTCAGTGTTCATAGGCTGTTCAGTGGTTGCCATAGGCTGTTTCATCACATACAAGATGGAGAATTTAAAAATGGAAGGGGTGAGGGTATACTTAGAAAGAGTAGAAAGCCGTGCATAGAAAGAGGGTGTAGCATGCTTACCAACAGCTGCATAGGGTGTAGTTCAATGGCACTGCTCTCTTTCCACTCCTGCCATCGAAGTATTGCCTTAACAGGAGATGTCGGGAACAATTATTGAGTTCAACAACCAACATCCGAGAGGTATGAAAGTAACATTTGATGTTGTTTCTGCTCCACCTGAATTTTGTGGCTTTCTGTTGAAAGAAAATCTGTTGAAGGGAGAAGTGTTAGGTAAATATAGATAATGTAGATAATAGAGATGTAATGGTTATCCAGACTAGCACTTAACATACCTAATAACTATGTGCTTGCTCAGAAGTATTTATTGACTATATTTAAGTGTATTCCTCAGCATAACCAATAACCTTATTCTATGAAATACATTCTTTTCCCTCCATTGGAATAATACCTCAAGTGTAGGAAAATTTTATTTTTATATATGAGCATAATTTTAGAGTTGTGTTTTTCTTAATGAAAATTTTCTTCATGCCTTATATAGCATCCATATGGTTTTTTAAATCTTTGAAGAAATGCAAGCTTTCCAACTATTTCTTTCATTTTGAATTTGAGTCTTAAATTGTCTATTGTCTTACATAAGCCACACATTCTAGTCTTGACCTTACTGTCCCACTTGTGATTTGCACATTACACTACTGATTTATTTAAAACTTGCTATTGCATGTGTTTTCTGGAATCTATCTTAACTTCTCTGTTAATATCCCCAAATTGGGTCCTTCTATAAACATCTTCCCAAAATCAAAAAAAAATTATCAGAAAAAGAAAACATAGAGCTTTTGGAATTCATTGTAATTTTTAATATCTGATTTTCCAAGCTGCAATAAATATTTAATCTTCTTTCTGCTTTATTTTTTCTTAATTAAAGGGTATTACTGGCTTTCCTGTAAGTGAAGATATGATGCAATGGGAAGTTGATATTGAAGGTCTACAGAATACAGTTTGGCATGGTTTGTGCTTTCAAAACTAATTTATTTTTTAAAAAATCTTGGTATTATTAGCCTATTTTCTTTAAGGTTGCATTGTATAAATTTTCTAGAATTCCTAAAGTATTTACATGTTATTTTTTCATTATATGGCTTAATTTTTTGCCATTTGTCAATGTGGATGGAAATTTCACGTTTGAATTTTTCTTTATGCCCAATCTTAATGTTATCATGTTTTTAAGAAGCACACACAGGAAAGCATATCAATTGAGAATATCATCTAACAGTCTTCCATGAAATCAGAGAATAGCTAGCAAAATGCCTACTGGCAGAAAAATCCCACAATTATGTCTCATTTTTTTCATAGAGATTTTCCCACAAATTTCCATAAATCAAATTCTCAAGCAAACTAGGCCACTATAAGCTTTAATGACCATGCACTCTTACAGTTGCGGATTAACAAGATATATTTGTTTAGTGAGGTAGGGGAGAAAAACATGTAAGTGGATAATTACAATAAAATATAACATGTTCTATTATCGATTTTGAATGGAATACCGAGGAGGCAGTGATTAGTTAATTTTGCCTTGGAGAGTCAGGAACAGCTTCCCAAGGAAGTGACACTTGAGTTGGGTCCTAAAGAATGTGTGAGAATTCACCAGGTTTAGAATCAGAAGGAAATCCAGGCAGAGTAAGCAGCCTGACATGAGGTGGCAAGAGAGGGTTCTGGAGCAGTGAGTTCAGTAAAGATGAGATACACAGTGAAGGGGCCGGGTGTAAAGGGGAAAGGGTCAGTGGGTCGAAAGGACTGGTGGGAATGTGGCTGAAAACATGGAATTAGATTGTGAGGAGTCTATTACACCATCTAGAGGAGTCTAGGCATCCTATAATCCAATTTACTTATTAATATAATAAAACTCTAGGGACCTTGGGGAGGCTAAACTGTAGGAATAAACTTCAGTGTTAGGTTACAGTTAATAAGTTCAACATGACAGTTTAGTAAAAATGTTTCTTTTTGTATCACAGGATCATTCTTCCAACTGAGAATAAATTTTACATCAGAGTATAATTTTGTCCCTCCGGTTGTGAAATTTAGAACAATTCCTTTTCATCCAAATGGTAAGGAACAAATGAAATTTTTATCATCATGAGTTCTGTCCCCATTAACCTTGTTCTTTGTTAGTGTTTAATAATGTTTCTTTTTAATCACTTTGTTACGATTATAAAAGTAAGCATGCTTATTGGGGAAAATATTAAAAGGCAGAAAAAAATTATCACCTGAATCCTAATTCAGAGAGATACTATTCTCTATATTTAACCAAATTTATTTCCTTCTTCTATGTATGCATTTTATCTACATAGTTATTACACAAAGTTTTATATATTTTTACTTAAAATGACATAATATGTTTATTTCTGCAATATTAAACGTTCTTCAAAACATAATTTTTAATGACTGAATGATAAACTTAATTCCTGTATTCAATATTTTAGTTGGATCTAATTTTTTACTATAAAAATAATGCACGGACAAATTAACATTTTAGAAAGAAATGTTAGATTGCTACTTCAAGTCGTATGCGAAGTAAATTCTTGATCGATTACAAATGCAAAAAATTTTAATGCTAAAAAGAAAATCTAATAGAACTTTTATGGGTGTGGTGAGAAAGGCTTTTCTAAAAACAACAAATCCTAGAAACCATGAGAAAAGCATGACACATTAAACTACATAAACTTTTTAAGACTTCTCTATAGCTAACGACATTATAAACAGAGATAAAAATACACTGACTTTTGCAAACTGAGGGAAAATATTTGCAATGCATAAAATAGAATATTTATAATATGTAAAGACCACTTGTGGTTCAGTAAGAAAAAACAGAAAGCAACAGAAAAATGGGCAAAGGTTATAAACAAGCACTTTTTTTTTTAGTGTGGTTTTTTTTTTTTGTATTGAAGTATAGTTGATTTACGACGTTGTGTTAGTTAGTTTCAGGTGTACAGTAAAGTGATTCTGTTATATATGTAGTCTTTTTTTTTTTTTTTTTTTTTGCGTATGCGGGCCTCTCACCATTGTGGCCTCTCCCGTTGCGGAGCACAGGCTCCAGACGCGCAGGCTCAGTGGCCATGGCTCATGGGCCCAGCCGCTCCACGGCATGTGGGATCTTCCCAGACCGGGGCACGAACCCATGTCCCCTGCATCGGCAGGCGGACGGTCAAGCACTGCACCACCAGGGAAGCCCTATGTAGTCTTTTTAAGATTCTTTTCCCTTATATGTTATTACAAAATATCGAGTATAGTTCTCTGCACTATATGGTAGGTCCTTGTTAGCTATCTGTTTTATATACAGTAGTGTGTATATGTTAATCCCAAATGCCTAATTTGTCCCTCCCCCTGCTTTCCCTTTTGGTAAGTTTGTTTTCTATGTCTATGGTTCTATTTCTGTTTTGAATATAAGTTCATTTGTACCTTTTTTTTTTTTTTTAAGATTCCACATATAAGTGATATCATATGGTATTTGTCTTTCTCTGTCTTGCTTACTTCACTTGGTATGATAATCTCTGGGTCCATCCATGTTGCTGCAAATGGCATTATTTCATTCTTTTTTAATGGCTGAGTAGTATTCTATTGTATATGTATGCCACATCTTCTTTATCCATTCATCTCGTGATGGACATTTAGGTTACTTCCATGACTTGGCTATTGTAAATAGTGCTGCAGTGAACATTGGGGTGCATGTATCTTTTTGAATTATAGTTTTCTCTGGGTATATGCCCAGGAGTGGGATTACAGGATCATATGGTAGCTCTATTTTTAGTTTTTTAAGGAAGCAGCATTCATTTCTCCATAGTTGCTGTACCAATGTACATTCCCAACATCAGTGTAGGAGGGTTCCTTTTTCTCCACACCTTCTCCAGCATTTATTGTTTGTACACTTTTTCATGATGGTCATTCTGACTGGTGTGGGGTGATACCTCAACGTAGCTTTGATTTGCATTTCTCTAATAATTAGCAATGTGGAGCAGTTTTCATGTGCGTGTTGGCCATATATAAGTCTTCTTTGGAGAACTGTCTATTTAGATCTCATGCCCATTTTTTGACTGGGTTGTTTGTTTTTTTGATGTTGAACTGTAGAGCTGTTTGTATACTTTTACGATTTATCCCTTTTTTCTCACATCATTTGCAAAATTTTCTCCCATTCTGTAAGTTCTCTTTTTGTTTTGCTTATGGTTTTCTTTGCCGTGCAAAAGCCTTTAAGTTTAACTAGGTCCCATTTGTTTATTTTTGTTTTTATTTCCATTACTCTAGAAGACAGATCCAAAAAGATATTGTTGCGATTTATGTCAAAGAGTATTCTGCCTATGTTTTCCTCTAGGAGTTTTAGAGTATCCAGTTTTACATTAGGTCTTTAATCCATTTTGACTTTATTTTTGTGTATGGTGTTAGGGAGTGTTCTAATTTGATTCTTTTACATGTAGCTGGCCAGTTTTCCAAGCACCACTTATTGAAGAGACTATCTTTTCTCCATTGTATATTCTTGACTCCTTTGTCATAGATTAATTGACCACATGTGTGTGGGTTTATTTCTGGGCTTTCTATCCTGTTCCACTGATCTTTCTGTTTTTGTGCCAGTCTGATACTGTTTTGATGATTGTAGCTTTGTAGTATAGTCTGAAGTCAGGGAGCCTGATTCCTCCACCTCTGTTTTTCTTTCTCAAGATTGCTTTGGCTATTTTGGGTCTCTTGTGTTTCCATACAAATTTTAAATTGTTTTGTTCTAGTTCTGTGAAAAATGCCATTAGTAATTTGATAGGGATTGCATTAAATCTGTAGACTGCCTTGGGTACTATAGTCATTTTGACAGTATTGATTCTTCCAGTCCAAGAACACGTCTGTTTGTGTCATCTTCTATTTCTTTCATCAGCGTCTTATAGTTTTCAAGGTACAGGTCTTTTGCCTCCTGAGGTAGGTTTATTCCTAGGTATTTTATCCTTTTTGATGTGACGGTAAATGGGATTATTTCCTTAGTTTCTCTCTGATTTTTCATTGTTAGTGAACAGAAATGCAACATATTTCTGTGTATACATTTTGTATCCTGCAACTCTACTGAATTCATTGATGAGCTCTAGTAGTTTTCTGGAGTGTCTTTAGGATTTTTTATGTATAGCATCAAGTCATCTGCAAACAGTGACAGTTTTACTTCTTCTTTTCCAATTTGTATTCCTTTTATTTCTTTTTCTTCTCTGATTGTTGTGGCTAGAACTTCCAAAACTATGTTAACTAAAAGTGGTGAGAGTGGACATCCTTGTCTTGTTCCTGATCTTAGAGGAAATGCTTTCAGCTTTTCACCACTGAGTATGATGTTGGCTGTGGGTTTGTTATATATGGCCATTATTATGTTGAGGTAGGTTCCTTCTATGCCCACTTTATGGAGAGTTTTTATCGTAATTCCATGTTGAATTTTATCAAAAGCTTTTTCTGCATCTGTTGATATGATTATATGGTTTTTATTCTTCAATTTGTTGATGTGGTTTATCACACTGAATGATTTGTGGATATTGAAAAATCCTTGCATCCCTGGGATAAATCCCACTTGAGCCGGTGTGTGATCTTTTTAATGTATTGTTGGATTCAATTTGCCAGTATTTTGTTAAGGATTTTTGCGTCTAGGTTCATCAGTGATACTGGCCTGTAATTTTCTTTTTTTGTGAAATCTTTGCCTGGTTTTGGTGTCACAGTGATGGTGGCCTCATAGAATGAGTTTGGAAGTGTTCCTTCCTCTGCAATTTTTGGAATAGTTTCAAAAGGAAAGGTGTTAACTCTTCTGTAAGTGTTTAATAGACTTTGCCTGTGAAGCCATCTGGTCCTGGACTTTTGTTTTTTGGGAGTTTTTAAGTCACAGTTTCAATTTCAGTACTTGTAATTGGTCTGTTAATATTTTCTATTTCTTTCTGGTTCAGTCTTGGGAGATTGTACCTTTCTAAGATTTGTTCGTTTCTTCTAGGTTGTCCATTTTATTGGCGTATTGTTGCTTGTAGTAGTCTCTTATGGTCCTTTGTATTGCTGTGGTGTCGGTTGTAACTTCTCCTTTTTCATTTCTGATTTTATTGATTTGGGCCCTCTCCCTTTTTTCTTGATGAGTCTGACTAAAGGTTTATCCATTTTGTTTATCTTTTCAAAGAACCAGATTTTAGTTTCATTGATCTTTTCTATTGTTTTCTTAGTTACTATTCCATTTATTTCTGCTCTGATCTTTTTTTTTTTTTTACAAAATGTGTTCATTTACTAACTCTACTTTTGTCATACATTGGCAACCTCCTTAATATCTAGAGACTAGATATTATAAAATTGGGACCCATTGGTCCAGTATATACAAAATATATACAGTAAAGTTAAACAAAATGCTTGTAACATATAAAGTAATGGATAAGTTGAAATGTTCTAGTACCTGCTAGCAAAACATCTTTTGCAGTCTTCCCTCCCACCTCCCTAAACCCAATAAACAAGCACAGAGTATACTGTTCAGAGAGGAGGTTTAACAATTCCATTTCCAAAGACAGTATTTCCCATCAGTTTTTAAAAGCTATTTACAAGAAGCATTATTCTACTAAAACTACTTTTAAATACATCAAGCATTTCTAAACATCTAGAAAGAATAGATATTTCGGGCTTCCCTGGTGGCGCAGTGGTTGAGAGTCCACCTGCCGATGCAGGGGACACGGGTTCGTGCCCCGGTCCGGGAGGAT
>RJWK010032212.1:8697-23889 GCA_004363435.1 Platanista minor
GCTTGTCCACAAATTCCCTGGTTTTATACAGTTGAAAGGTATCAATCATTCAAATAACAAAATGCAACTGAAACGAAATAGTGATTGGTAGTGAGGTGGATGGACCTAGAGTCTGTCATACAGAGTGAAATAAGTCAGAAAGAGAAAAGCAAATACCGTGTACTAACACATATATATGGAATCTAAAAAAAAAAAAAAAAAATGGTTCTGAAGAACCTAGGGGCAGGACAGGAATAAAGACGCAGACATAGAGAATGGACTTGAGGACACGGGGAGCAGGAAGGGTAAGCTGGGACGAAGTGAGAGAGTGGCATGGACATATATACCCTACCAAATGTAAAATAGATAGCTAGTGAGAAGCAGCTGCATAGCACAGGGAGATCAGCTCAGTGCTTTGTGACCACCTGGCAGGGGGATAGGGAGGGTGGGAGGGAGATGCAAGAGGGAGGGGATATGGGGATATATGTATATGTATAGCTGATTCACTTTGTTATAAAGCAGAAACTAACACACCACTGTAAAGCAATTATACTCCAATAAAGATGTAAAGAAAAAAATGCAACTAATGCTCAGCTCTTGTATGGGCAGATTTTAACAAATTGTCATGATCCAGCTGATGTGTTTGGTAATAAAGTGTCATGTGTGATATAATCACTTCACTACAAATTAATTCATTCCAGACAGGATGATCCTACACACTGTGAGTCTCCTAAAAGTCACCTGGGAAGTGGGAATCATTAACATGAAGCAATACCTTCAGTCAGCTCTCCTCCCCAACCCCAGCCTGTCACACTCCAGTCACACTTAGCTGGAAGGTCTTCAATAACATCAGGCTCTCTCAAACTTCCTTGCCTCAAGGCTTTCTCAATTGCTGCCTTAACTAGACAATTCCAGCTCATTTCAGGAGCCTGGTCAGTTGTCATTTCTCTGTGATAGGGACAGAACTTGAGGTCCTCTTCCAGGAAGTAAGGGCATTAACTGTCGAAGAGAGACTGTGCTCTTCACTCTTCCCCAGAATGGCTCTTTCTCATCTTCCAGGATTTTTCATCTTACATGTCTCGTCAATCAGGAAGCCTTCCCTAGCCCCTGAGTCCCAGTCAGGAAACTCCTCTTGTGCTTCTTCTTTCCCGTCTCCTTATCCTGTAGAGTCATCATCTGTTTTCTAGTCTATTCCCCCATTACACTGGGGACTTTCTGGGAGCAGAGACCATGTCTTTCTTGTTCACTTTGGGGTCTCTAGATCCTAGCACAGTGCCTTACACATGAGAGGGCTGAATACATCTTTTTTGAAAAGAAAAATTCGTATCATTACTGCATACGATGATATGATGCTTATGAAAGCAATTATTTAAGCCTCAGTTTCTATATCTATAAAATGGTGAGAATTCCATAAAATAGTATTTGCAAAATGCTTACCAGTATGGCCAGCACCTTGTAAGTGCTCAGTAAATGGTGTTGATTGTTATTATTACTCAGGAATTACCAACGGGCTACATTCTGTGGCAAAGTTGTCTCTGAGATGTAGGTTGAGAAAGTAAATAATAAAAGATGATGAGCGTAAAATTAAGGGTCTTTGAAAAAAATGACCACTAACAGATATCCAGGGATACAGCCATAATAACAGGTTCACAAGCTCTGGTCGGCAGTATTGACAATTTGCTACTCTGGAAAAATAAATATTCCAGTAATGTTCTAGATGCCCTATTTTGAAGAAATCCTAAAAAGCTCATTCAGAAGAACCTTACTGAGAGTGGTCTCGGTTAGTGTCGCAAAGCAAAAGTGGAAATGGAAGAACTCAAAAAGAACTATTAATATTATCATTGCGGGAAGACAGCTGGCTTCTCAAATATTAACTAACTACTTAGTGAAAGTAAAAGTCATTTGTGTGAGTGATAAGTGAAAAGTTCATATCATACCCCATGCTTGAAACTGTCTATTGTCTCCTCTTGCATTAAGAAAAAGCCTAGCTCTTCACTATGGCCCTTCAGATCCTACTGATGATGCCCCTGCCCCCTCCTCTGATTTCATCTCCTACGTTCCTTCTGCACGTTCCTTCCAACACATCTGTTAGATTCCTCCTGGCCTCAGGGCCTTTGCACTTGCTGCCTGGAGTGCTCTTCCTCCAGGTCTTTGCACAGTTACTCTTTTTCATTCCAGCCTCACCTTCAGTGTCACCTCTTCAAGGGAAACTCCAGCCTGCTCTAAGTACATCCATTTCAGATTCTCTTTCTGTCCCACTACTTTTTGCATTTGTCACCATCTAAAATAACACTATTGTGTCAGTAGTTGTTTATTTTCTGTCTCTCTGTGAGGTAAGAGACGTCGTAGGTCTTATTTACCCATATCTCTAGCACCTAGAACAATGCTTGACGTAGAGTTGGTGCTCAGCAAATACTTGTTGACAGGTGCTGCTTCTAGATGCTTTGACAGCCTCAGGTGAATTTTTGCCTGAGGGACTTGGCCATCAGTCTGAGGCCTATTCTGATCAGAGTACACCTAGCTCATTGAAGGTATGGAAATTAAACAACAACAATAATAATGGCCAAAGAATAGTTGTTTGTTTTTATTTCATCTTATTCTGGAAAGTAGCTGTGGTAGACTAGTACTCACAGTAGAAAAATCACAAGTTAACTTTCAGGATCAGAAAAATGACCATTTAAAGAGGAGGCCAATGTGGGAGAAAGTGAAAGGTATTTGGGACATGCAGCCTGAAAAGCCACCTACTACAATTTAACTGTAAATGTGTTCCTGAGCTTCCTGGCAGCTAGAGCAAAAATGGGAACACAAATATTTATTTAATTTTTCATTGCCAATAAAGTAAAACACATCCCCTTTTTGTCAAGAGAATCAATACTCTTTCCCTGGCACAGATTTCTTATGAAAATTTGTCCCCTGGGGCAGGTGACAAACCCACTGAGGAATAAAAGTAGATGACACCTTTAAGCCACATCCCTTCAGTCCGCTCAGTGACTGGTTCCCTTAGATCGTTTCTTGCAAAGCCTGGACACGTGGCGGGATACCCAAATGCATTGCTGCAGTGAAACAATGGTGGTTGATTCCATTTCAGTGGAACAAGCTTTGTTACCTTGTGCTGATCATTTCCCCTTTCTGAGCCTTGGCTTTCTCAGCTGAAATATGGGATACGTGATATTCATTCTGAATAGTACCAGCGCTTAATGGGAGAACAAAAGAACAAAATTATTACCTTTATAATTCAGCCCTTAGACTGTGAACAGAGGATGAACAGCTGGAGACATATTCTTCCTGAAGTTTGTCCAAGAGCTGGGCAAACTTTTTTTTTTTTTTTTTTTTTTTTTTGCGGTACGCGGGCCTCTCACTGTTGTGGGCTCTCCCGTTGCGGAGCACAGGCTCCGGATGCGCAGGCTCAGCGGCCATGGCTCACGGGCCCAGTCGCTCCGCGGCACGTGGGATCTTCCCAGACCAGGGCAAGGACCCGTGTCCCCTGCATCAGCAGGCGGACTCTCAACCACTGCACCGCCAGGGAAGCCCTGGGCAATCTTTTGATGAATCCATGGGAGACTTGCCTTCTGCTGGTTAATTTACTAGAAAGCTGTTGGGGAATAGCAGCCACAGGAGGACAAGGCTTGATTTCCCAGGACGGGGCGGCAAGGGAGGTCTCCCTTGGACATGGAGAAGAAAGGGTAATTATGTTTCATCTTCTTTCAGAGAGGATTGCTGCTGTGGGCCTGCCCACCTGGGGTCTGAGAGCCCTGACAGCTCCAAGACCAACTGTCATTTTCCCAGGTGTGAGGGTATCTTTAGCAAATGCTCCTGGGAAACTGTCACACACACTCTGCCTGGCCCTGCACAGGATCCCAGAGGAAGAGAGAGATTCCGGGCAGCGGCATCGCTGTGTCTGTCTGCCAATGTCCCGCTTCACCCAACCCAGGTCACCGGAGAGCCTGGGCAGCCACTTGAAGGTCTGTGTCTGTCTCAGTGTACAGGGCAGGTTAGCATCCCACCAGGTAGGGGTCCTATCCCTGGCCCCAGATCAGGCAAACCTTTGGATTACAGGGCAGTAAGGGACATGCAGAGAAATACCCATCTATCAAAGGGGTCACCATGCACTACTTCCATTTCTTCTAACTCCCCACAGCGAGTCAGGGAGTTGGCATTGACTCCAGATGGGAACACTGTGATTCAGAGAAGCAAAGGGACTTGTTCAGAGTCACACAGCCAGCAAGCGGTGCAGCTGGGATTTGAACCCGACTTAGAGATGCTAAAAATCTGTGGTGGAGAAGGGAGAGGAATAGGAGGTAGAGAAAAAGGAGCAGGACAGGTGGATGGAAAAGTAAAAGGAGTATGAGATGGAGTTGGAAGAGAGAAGGCACTACAGGAAGAGGGGACAGTGGAGGAGGAGGAGACAGGAGAAAGAGGAGTGGAGACCAGAGCAGGGGAAGGGTGGAGTCTTCCTGCTGCCGTAACAAGTCACCACAAACTCAGTGGATTCAACCAAGACGAATTTATTATTTTATAGTGATGGAGTCAGAAGTCTGAAATGAGAATTGTGGGGCTAAAATCAAGGTGGTGGCAGGGCCGGTCCCTTCTGGGGGCTTCCGGGGAGAATCTGCTTCCCTGACTTGCCCAGCTTCTAGCGGCACCAGCATTCTTTGGCCTGTGGCCCCTTCCTCCCTTTTCAAAGCTCTAGTCTCTTTCCAGCTGCACATGGCCTTGGCTGCCTCTGACCCTCCAGCCTTCTGCCACCCTCTTGTAAGGAATCTTGTGAGACTATCAGGCCCACCCAGATAACATGGGGTAACACATCTCTAGATGTTTAACTGAATCCTAACTGCAAAGACTCTCTTGCCATATAAGATAATCTTCACAGATTCTGAGGATTACAATGTGGCTTTCAGGGGCCATTATTTGGCCTACCATAGACGTGAAAGAAGAAGAAGAAAAGATAGATAGGAAAAGATATAGGAGGATGTGATGGTGGAAATGAACGGAGAAAAGACGGGCTGGAGGAGGACCTCGAGCAGATTCTTTCCCTCTCAGGGCCTCAGTTTCCTGCTCTGTACAATGGGGATGTGAGAGCCTCTACTCCTAGGGGTTGCGAAGATTCTACAGAATTGTGCCACCCAGGGGCTCAGCCCAGCTACCACCATGGCCATGTTCTCTCTTTACCTCTCTGTCAGCCCAACCCCTGCCTTCCAGGGTCTTACCCTAGAGTTCCCAATTTTTTGCTTCCCCTTGGAAGCATAACCCCACCCTCACCTCAGCCAGGACCCTGGACTAATACATTTCAGCTTGAGCCTGCAGACTGCCTGCTGGCTCCTTCACCCTGCTCATCCCCCGCCCAGCCCCACCCGTCACTTCCAATCACTCCAATACAAAGCATTCCGCCAGATCCATCTCAGCTGCCTTTCCCTGCCCTTGAACGCCAGTGCCTGGCCTTGAGCTCAGACCTGCAGGGTTGGAGACACGTGAACTCCAAGGGCCATGGCTCACCATGCCGTCTCCCTCCATGGCCTTGGGGCTTTTGAAAAACACCAACCTGTGCGCTGTACCCTCTCCTGACCATCAGCATGCCCCATTCTTTCTCCCTCCCAGTCACAAGAGAAAGCCACCAAGGACATCAGCCACCAAGAATCCCTCAAGGCATCGCTGTTTCTTTATGGTGAGGAAACTGACATTTCTTGAGTATCTCTGTGAACTGGGTCCCTTGCAGACATTAGCTCAGATAATCCTCATAACACCTAGGGAAGTGGGATGGCTGAGGCACAGAGCAGGCATGCCTCTCTCCAAGGGCACACAGCATTCTTCCTTGCCTGTCTCACTCTGTATCTCTCCCCCCACCCACCAGCCCCAGTTATGGAGCACCTTCCATGGCCAGGCACTTTATGGATGGTGTATCGGGTTGTATCCCCCCAGAAGAGTCCTAAGCCCTGGTACCTGTTTGACCTTACTTGGAACTGGTCTGCAGATGTAATCAAGTTAAGATGAGGTCATACTAGATCAGAGTGGCCTCTGATCCCATGACTGGTGACCTTATAAGAAGAAGGAAGTTTGGACACAGACACACACTGAGGGAAGAAAGCCATGTGAAGGCGAGGCAGAAATTGGAGTGATGTATTTACTGGCCAAGGAATGCCAAGGATTGCTGGCAACAATCAGAAGCTAGAGGAGGCAAGGAAAGATTCTTCCCTGAACACTTTGGAGGGAGTGTTGGCCCTGCTGACACCTTGATTTTGGACTTCTGGCCTCTAGGATGTAACAATAAATTTCAATTGTTTTAAGCCGCCAGTGTGTGGAAATTTGTTACAGCAGCTCTAGGAAACTCATACAGATAGTATTTAATCCTTGCTACAACCTTATGAAATAGGAACTATTTTTATTTAACAGATGAGAAAAGTGAAGCTTAGGAAAAAAAAAATGTGTTGCTATGAGTCCCACAGCCAGTCAGGGAAGATCTGTGACTTAAACCCTGGCCCAGCAAACCCCCAAACCTGTACTTCCTGCTCCCCACCAGTAATGGATCTGCAAACCTGGATGCACCCCAGAGTTACCAGGGAAGCTGATTAAAATACTGATTCCAGGACCCCATCCTGAAGATTGCAATGCGGTCGGCCTGGGCTGGGGCCCCACATGCTGCATTTTCACAGCATCCCTGGAGTTTCTAAAGCAGTTGTGTTGGGGAAATGTCACTTCTCACCATGCTCCTCTCACCCAAAGAAGCACGTCCTCAGGGGTCTGTGAGTTGAGTCATTTGGTGATTTGTCACAAGGAGGAAGAGTTGTGGATGAGGTGGGAAGGTGGGTGGGAGGTGGCAGTGGGGGATGGCCGGGGTAAGGAAGACATTCCCTCCACCCCTGCCCAGGGAAGCTCGGTCCTCTTGTCATCCATCTCACAGGACCCCAACCATGTCAGCTCTGCCCTAACTCCATCCAAGCCCCCGCTAAGAGGGAGGGTTCTTGCCCCAAAACACATCCCTGACAAAGCTCTGCTTTAAATTCGGGCCCCCCGACTCCTAGAACATACCGTGCTAAGCCAGAAAGCAGCCATGGGCAGGAGTCACACCAGCAAAGAGCAGATGATGGGCCTCAGAAGAGGTGGGCAGACAAGGTGAGGGGCTGGAGGGGAGCTCGCATACGCTGAGCACACCGTGTGCCAGCACTACTGTGTATGTCCATTTTACAGATGCAGAAACAAAGCCTCGGAGGATAAAGAGGGGTAAAGGCACCTGCTCAGACTCTATAAGCTCGAGAGTGACCGAGAGGGGATGTGAACCCAATTCTGCCCGCCTCTCAAGCCCCATGCCTTCTCCATCCTGCCTGTCCACCTCTCCAGCCTTTCAGCCCTGTTCCCAGACCACACCCTCCCAAATATGAAACTAATTTGCAAACCAAGTGTTCAGTGCCATTGGCAAGAGACGCAGGCCTCAGAGCTATTAGTACACAGCAAGCGCTCAGCGGAGCTCCAAAAGACGCCTCCAGTGGGTGTTGGCAGCAGGGCCCAACCCCCCCCCCCCCCCACCAGTATTTCAGGAGAGAGATTGAAGCCACATGTTTGGAGGCCATAAGCTGATTGCTGGAAGGACGTCCCATATAAACAGCAAGAGGCAGAACCTGTCACTTGGTCTCACCTTTGGTCTCTGACCCAGGCTCCAGCCCCCAGGGCCAGCTATTGCCAAGTACCCCCCTACCCAAATGCCAGCTCCAGAGTGCTGAGGGGCACTGAGCTCTGCCTGGCCGAGAAAGGGTTAAGCAGAAGACAGCAGGTGCAAGGGCAGAGAAAAGACAGGTTCTCCTGGGCCTCGGGGTGGGTGGATGGGAAGAGAGATTGACAGACAGTTAGGGGAAAGCTGCTTTCCAATTGGCCTTGATCCCCTCCCGCTGCCTGTGGAGTCTGGGGTCAAGCTCCCACTTGGCCCTTTATCCCCAGCAAGCCGGGCTCCCTCTGTGGGCCTCAGGCACCTCCTTCTGAGACAGAGCAGCTCTGGTGGGGTGGGGAGTGTCTCCCCGCCCCAAGCTCTTCGGGTCTCGGGGACCCAGGCAGCTTCCCCTTGCAGGGGCTGAACGTGCGAAGCAGGCCCTTCGGAGACCCAGGTGGGGCGGGGAGGAGAGGGAGGGGGGACCACTGGACCACACGGGCTGAGGGCTCAGGGTTACCAGAGCCAAGGCGACACACGTGCGTTCAGAATTTCCTTTCAAGTCTTCTCAGGGCCTGCTTGCTCCCATCCCTCCCCCAAGCCTTCTTGTTCTGGGCTATAATCAGTTTGGATGGAGAACAGCAGACACACTTGGGAGGGAGGATGTGTGGGGAGCAGTTGGGGCTGGGAATCATTTTGGGGTTTTGTTACCTGCCAGCAGCTTGCAGGCCCATCTGAGGGGGAAGGGGCATGCAGATGCTGATGCTGGCTGCATCCTGGTGGGCAGAAGTGCTGGATGGGGACTTGGGGAGGGGCGGAAGAGGCAGCCCTGGAGCTCCAGCTGCAACCAGGGCCTACATCCTGGCTCTGGCCCTTGCTGACTGAGTGACCTTGGCTGTACTGTTTGACCTCTCTGAGCCTCACTGGCCTCATCTGTGAAATGGGACCTTAAGGCATATCCTGGCTGTGAAGGTTAAATAAGCTTACAGAGGGCGTAGCACAGATAGGCAGTCTGCTGGCATGGACTCCCTTGCCCTTTGGGGGAGTGGGGAAGGGGGATGAAACAGGGCCCCTTGCCTGGAAACTGTGAGGCCACAAAGCCAGCGAGCGCTTGGACTGCTGAGACCATCAGCTCAGCATAACTCAGGCCTGAATAGCAAGTCAGGCTTTCTGCAGTTCCTGACCGTCCCCTGGGTCTGCAGGTATCACTGACAGGGCAAGAGACATCTGTGTCATCCAGGCAGAGCCCCTCACCCCTACCCCACCCCCCAAAGCTGCTTCCCTCCCCAGGCGGCCGAACGCCCACCTAGGCCTATCTTGCCCTGACTGTTGATGACTGCCGTCCCTGACACCCATCACCCAGCATCTATCTGCTCAGACACATCAGAGCTCCTTGCTCCCGCTTCAGGGACACCCCTATTTGGGCTGTGAGGGGCTTAGTAGTTCTTTCCCTTCAGTCTGGGGATGTCACTATAGATGGGGCAGGTCTACCTCCGAGGTTCCAGGCCATTCATTCTGGACCTTTTTAAGGTCATAGGGTCCCTTGAGAATCAGAGGAGAGCTCTGCTCCCTGCTGCTGGGGAAACTCTCCCCACCCTGTCAGGGGCTCACAGATGCCCTCAGAGCCACTAAGTCAAGAGGATCCCTGCTCAAGGATTCGAACCCCATCCCTCCAGAGAGAGTCGATCCTCGGGTTGAAAAATCCCTGCTCTGAGCCCTGCCCCAGGGAGACGGAAGGACCTTGGTGCTAGACGGTCAGACCCCAGTAAAGGGGGTGGGGGGGCCAGGAATTCTGATGGGCACCTCCCAGGAAGGGCTAACACTCATTCATCCTGCCCAGCGGCTGCCCTCCAATCTGAGGGCCTTCCCCTCCCCTGACCTCCGGGACATGTTTTCTTCCCCACGTCAGAGCCAGAGGACGTGTGGAGCTGTGCTGGTCCCATCCACCCTCATCTTAGAAACAGGGAAACCGAGGCTCAGAGGGGCCCGCTGGGTCAGCCGAGGGCACCGGGCTTTCTCCCAGCTCACACTCAGGTCTCGGTGTCTGAGGCCCAGAGCACACGGTGGGCCTGGAGCAGGGGACCTGGCTGATGCAGGGTCAGCCAGGCCACGGGGGCAAAAGGAGAGGTAGCCCTCACCCTCTCCCCACCCCTCGGCTTTTGTTAGCAACTGATGGAAAGTGGCAACTCGGAAAGCAGAGGCTTCCGGCGCGCCAGATCATAGCTGGGAGAACAGATGGCCAATTCATCCCATCAAACTTGGCACCTCGAACAAAAGAAACAATATGTGTTTGGCTCCCTAATCTTTTCCTCAGGTTCCCAGGCAGGTGACTGGAAAGTCTGATGACAAGAAAGCTTCGACTCACTTCTGTTAGGACACAAACCACAAACCCGGCCTGGCTATGTTCTGCATGCTCCCTCCACCCCATCCTGCTCTCCCCCTCACTCCCCCTCCTCCAGGGACTATCCAGCCCTCTCAGCAGCAGCTCCGAGTCTCCCCCAGAACCAGTCCCCTGTGAGGGTGGGGTGGGGACAGGGGGTGCCCGTTCTCTGAGCATCACACCCTTTCTCTCTCACAGCAGCCCTATTATGATCCCATTTTGCAGATGAGAAAACTGAGGCTCTACAGGGTTAATTGACAGGCCACATGGTCTAGAAGTGGCAGAGCCAAGCGTGATAACACAGCTGCTGTGTTTTGAGCTTCTCCTGGGACCAGGGTACTACCTCACTTTCTAGATCTCAGAGAGGTGGCATTGCCTGGGATCTGGTGAGCTGGGCATGGAAACACTCCCGTGAAGAAGTCTGAAGATGTGGCCCAGGTCTCCTGCAGAGTTGTGAAGTTGGGGAGCTAGGAGGCTCCATGGGAAGGCCTGGAGATGCACCCCTACAGCTGTGGGTGACTGAGCACCTACTGTGTGTCTGGCACTTTGTAGGTACTTCACATGAGCTCCCCCTAATGGGCTCTGTTTCGTGTGAAAAATTGCCCAGTTTTACAGATGAAAAATTGGAGGCAGGGAGAAATGATTTGCCAGAGCCACGCAAGCAGTTAAGTTCCCCAGCGAGCTAGGACTCTTTCCGGGACCTCAGAGGTTTCTCTTTGCCCTCCGGCCCAGCCCCAGGGAGGGTGTTAATGAGGCCGGCGCTGGGAGAGGCAGGGGGAAGGAGTTGTGTCCACAGGTGCTGGCAGGTCTTCCCGTGGCGGCCAGACCCGGGCCTGGCGCCACTCTGCCCCTGCCTGTCTGCTCTCCCCCACGTGGGGTGGTGGCTGATACCTCTCTGGGGTGGCCTGGGGGGCCCTGCCTGTGTCTGGGCCCTGCCAAGACCCCGCCCTGGAGACCCAGAGTCTGTCTCTCTAGGATGGCAGTCATTCCCACTCTGGAATCCCTGGGCGGGGCACGTGGGGCTCAGGGAGTCGTAGGGCTGGCTCCGAGGGGCCAGGGGGTCGAGGGAGGTAGGAGGTGGTGAAGTGTGAGCCCCAAGGCTTGGGGCACCTGGTCTCCTTTTGTCTTTTTCTCTCTCTGTACCGGCTGGTTGCATCTTTGATTCTTTCCTCTCTGCCTCTGGGTGACTCAGGGGTCAAAGAGTTTGTGGTGTGATGGAAAAGCCAGGATGGAAAGCCTGGAGACTGAGTTTTGGCCCCAGCTCTGCTGGGGCACTCTGGGATGTCTTTTTCCCTCTCTGGGCCTCAAGCTGCTGGTCACACCTGCTGCACACAGTTCAGGGCCCTGCTGGCCCCTTACGCTCCAATGCCCAGGTCATCCCAGAACAGTGAGGAGCTCGGGAGACAATGTTTGTCTGTTTTTCTCCACCCAGAGAACTCCTGAAGAGCAGCTCCGGGCTCTCAGTGGAAAGGGATTTAAAGAGGAAGATAAATAAAGTGTGCAAGTGCCTCTTACTGACAAGCTCAAGCCCTGTTAGCTTGGCCTCTGCTCCTGCCCTGCCTCTCCATCCTCTCTGTGACTTGGGAGCCATTTCTCAGCCCCCCTGGCCCTTCTCACTCCATCCTCCTCTTCAGTCTTCTGCTCAGGAAGTGTGAGGTCAAGGGAGGAGCAAAACGAGAAGGTTTTCAACCACAGAAGTGACTGGAGACAAAATGTACCACCAGCGCCATCACCACCACTGCCACTGCCACCATCATCACCATTATACCACCATTGTGCGGTTTCCTTTTGCTGTGGTAACAAATTACCACAGACTTGGTGTACTGAACCTCTGGTTCAAGCTACTATTACTAAATACCCACAGACCGCATGGCTTATGAATAACAGAAATTTATTTCTCACAGTTCTGAAGGCTGGGATGTCCAAGATCACAGTGCTAGAAGATTTGGTGTTCGGTCCAAGGCCTCCCTGGTTCACAGACGATCATGGTTTTTTCCTGTGTCCTCGCATAGCAGAAAGAGCTAGGGAGCTCTGTGGCGTCTCTTATAAGAGCACTAATCCCATTCATGTGGGCTCCACCCTCATGATTTCATCGCCCCCAAAGGCTCCATCTTCTAATACCATCACATTAGGCATTAGGATTTCAACATATGAATTTGTGGGGGACACAAACATTTAGACCATAGCACTAGGTGACTTAGAACAACATAAAATATATTATCTTATAGTTCTGGAGGCAGAAATTTGGAATGTGTCTCACTGGGCTAAAATTAAAGTGTTGGCAGAGCCATGTTCCTTCTGGAGGCTCCCTGCATTCCTTGGCCTGTGGCCCCCCTCTTCCATCTTCAAAGCAAGTAAGTCTTTCTTATGCTGCATCACTCTGACTCTCACTCCTGCTTCCCTCTTTCACTATAAGAACGCTTGTGATTCTACTGAGCCCACCCAGGTCATCTAGGATAATCTCCCTATCTCAGGGTGGGCTGATTAGCAACCTTAATTAACCCTTGCTATAAAACATAACATATCCACCGCTTCTAGAGGTTAGGACATGGGCATCTTTGGGCACTCATTATTCTGCCTATCATAACCATCATCATCACTATCTCCAAAACTATCACAGCTACCTCACTTATATTGCCATCACCACCACTATCACCACTACCATTTTCAGCAGCATCACTATCACCACCATCATCACCACAAGCATCTTCAACACCACCATCACCACCACCCCACTTCCACCATCACCACTACCACCACCACCATCATCAGTATCACCACCATTCCCCCACCATCACTACAATTATTTTCAACACCACCACCGTCCCTGCTAGCACCCCACTTCACCTCTACTATTTAAATCCCAGCTCAAATGTTGCTTCCTTTTAATGGTCTTCTCAGACCACTCTATCTAAAGTAAGGCTTCCTTCTGACCCTCTCCCCCATCACACACAGACACAGACACTGGAACGTAACTCCTTGAGAGTGGGGACTTCATCTGATTTGTTCACTGCTGCATTTAATGCCTGGCACAGAGGAGACACTCAAAAATTATCCACTGAATGAATACACAAATGAATGAACACATAAATGGATGTATGTGAGCCTGTAATAAGAGATTTGACCTAATCCCGAATGCCAAGGAAGGTGTCTCTAAAGGGTAACATATACACACTACTATATGTGAAATAGATAACTAACAAGGACCTACTATATAGCACACGGAATTATACTCAATATTTTGTAATAACTTATAAAGGAAAAGAATCTGAAAAAGGATAAGTATATCTATATCTGTATTATCTATATATACACATAACTGAATCACTTTCCTATACACCCGAAACTAACACAACATTGTAAATCAACTAAACTTCAACAGAAAAATAAAAATTAAAATAAAATAAAATAAAAGGGTGACATCAGAGCTGAGATTTGGTAGAAGACTGGGTGTTAGCAAAGTGATTGAAGAGCCGCAGAAGCAAAGCTGGACTCTGGAAGGGAGAGCTGTGCATTCTGGAAACTAACAGCAAGCAGGTTGGGGAGCTTAAGACCAGGGTGCAGGGGAGCACAGGTGAGGTGTGACCAGAGCAGCAGGCAAGCCCTGTAAGTATGTCAAGAACATTGCTCTTTATCCTCAGAGCAAGGGTAGCTTTTGGAGAGTCGTTAGGCTTGGATCAGACATGCATTTCCGGATGATCATTATCGCTTCACTGGGATGAGTAGATAGTTAGCGGTTTGGGACAAGAAGTGTGTAGCAGCTACTTAAGACCTTCTTGCTATTGTCCAGGAGTGAAAGGTGGGGATGGCTCTAACTTGGACCAGAGTGGCGGGTGTGGAGATGGAGAGAAGTAGACAGAGTCAGGATCTGTAAGAGAAAAAAATCAAAAGCAAAAAACCCCAAAAACAAAAAACAAAAAAAATCAAAAGCACTTGGGGATGGCTTAGATTTGGGAGTGAGGAGAAAAGGGTGGTGCCAGGGATGCTGCCTAGGTTTCTGCTTCCACAGCTGGATGGTGGTGACACTGACTGGTAGCTAGATGGCGGAGACAATGCCTTATGAGGACAAGAGTACATCCATAATTATTATTGTTGTTGTTAATAGTACTACATAATAAAAGCGATAGCGATAATATAGTCCAATAATACCACTGGAATGCTTACCAGAGGCTACGTATCATACTAAGTTAAGTAATCTATCCAGGTCACCTAGGTAGTGTCTTAGTTTGGGCTCCCAGAAACCAAATCTTGGAACAAGTTTTCAAATGCAAGTAACTCATTTGGGAGGTGAAATAGCAAAATGGGGAAGAAAGACGGGGAGGAAAGGCAGCCAGTGAAGGGTGTATTATCAAGCAAGTTACGTTTGTGGGGAAATGGAGCTTAATCCAGCGGGGAGAGAGGGGGAGTCTAGGATCCATGGAGAATTCTCACTCAGAGTCATCTTACCCAGTGATGAGAAAGCTGGGCTATTTATATACCAACTCTGGCTAATCATTGATTGGAGGTTTCTCCCAAGGGGAGTTAATTTCCCATCACTTCCAGCCTCCCACACATAAGGACAGATAAGGCTCTGTGGCAAGGAAAAGCCCTCAGGCAAAAAGATTTAGGTTGTAGCAGTTGGAGGCCAGATTGTGTGCACTGAGTTGGTAAAGACTGGGTGATGTGGAAAGAGAATTAAGAGCATCAGCTACTGGCAAGAAGTGGTGAAATAAGGATTCAAATCCAGGTCTTCAGGATTTCAAAATCTATGTATGGATGTGCATACAGATGGATGGACAAATAGACACAGATGGACAGAGAGATGATCAGATGACTGGATGGTTAGGTGTTCAAAGAATTGAATGGTTAGGTGGGTGAGCAATGGATGGATGGATGGATGGATGGATGGATGGATGGATGTTTAAGTGAGTGAGTGGATGGGCAGATATGTAATGGATGGATAAATAGATGAGGAATGGGTAGATAGATGGATGGATGGATGGATAGATGGATGAAAAATTTAGTGTATGGGTAAATGGGTAGACTGTTTAAAAATTGTGTCTATGACTGAATGGATGGATAGAAATATGAGTAGATGGGGGTTAGCGGGGTGGGATATATAAGTAGATGGATGAGCCGGTAGATAGGAGGGGGATGGATGACCAGGTTTGGGAAAAGAGAAGCTCTATGGCTTAGATAGCAGAGCCTCAAGAGTGGCCTC